>JAOBRG010371237.1:0-11806 GCA_027574985.1 Umimayanthus nakama
ATTGGATGAAATGACTTTCTACTGTTACACCTTTTCCCCAACCATTCCGATGCTCGTGGATTCTCCACTCGCAAAAATGACTTTACTACTTCAGCTTTCAATATGATTTTAATCCTCTTTCAGAAATATGTTCTTAAGTCAGTTTGCAAAAGTGCTACAGATAGCCGTGTTTAATTTAAGGTAACTTATGCAAACTAAATTAGTTTCAACATTTTTAAAAATTCAAGTTAAGATTTTCCTTAAAATTTGCTTAATTCTGCAGATTGACCTTAAGAACGTATTTCTGAAAACAAATTATTGCTAAAATGGACTTTTTTTGCTCATTTACCGAGGGGAGCCCGGGGCGAGTTTTTCAAAAGTTGATTTATAATTTTCAATCTTTCCATTAAATTTTACCAATTGTCAATTTAACAGTACAATTTCTGTCAACGAACAGTGAAATCCTTTAAAAATTACAATTTTACCTTTATGCACAGAAGAGCTGCGCACTGCAAAACTGGCAGGGGAATGACCTTAGGCATGATTGACAGCTGCCAAACTACCTAAAAAATGGACAAGGCAGCACATAACGTTTTTCATCAATTTCATGATTATGCCAAATTATTTACTTTTGGTTTCAACTTCTTAGCTCAACCCAGTTTATTTATAAAAAAATATTGAAACAAATACAGTTTGAATTTCCCTCCAAAAGATCATGTGGCCCTTTTTATCCAATCAGAAGGTTTAAAATGGCCCAAAAAGCTAAGTTTAAAATGTCTAAATCTTTTCAACGAATGAAGATATTGACCTTAAATTTTAGATTTAAGCATTTGATAGAATGGTGGTCGTGGAACAAACTGAATAAAAATGACGACCCTTTAGTACTACCTTAATGAGCTTACCTGACATGGGTCGAACACTGATCCAGATTGGTGGATTGAGGGATATATGCACATTATTTGGAGCTTGCATTTAACTGTATTTAAAAGAGGTACTTTTACCCTGAAAATCTGCTCATTTTGTTGAAGTTGCAGAAAAAAAGCAGGAAAAAGTAGGAAATAAAAGGAATTTCAAGGTACAAGCAGGAAGAATCAAAAAAGTAGGAATAAACAGGAAAAGTAGGAACACTTGAAAGCCTGTGTTGATTTTAGTGATCCATGGTTATTCGAATTTTCAGCTTATCCGAACGGCCTAACTTAAAGCTGAGTTCAACCTATTTGGATAACGGAGGATGCACTGTACCCCCTTTCTAAAGCTGCCAGTTCAAGTACCCTTCGCCAAAAGTGCAGGTACCTCCATTCCTTTCCAGTTTCTGGATCTATCCCCGACAACAATAACCCTTGTGCTATTGTTTTCATCGTGATCATCTCCTTAGTAACCAGTTTTGGCCTCCTTCTCACTTCTCTTATTGTCATGTACTGGTCATTCTGCTGGTACCAGTCCTTCAGGAATATGGTGTAATTGTGCTTTGCAGCACTGAATTTGCACAACTTTTTTCCTAAAAGAAAAAAAAGCTAAATCACACTTAGCATTCTCTTTAAAAATAATAAAACTTACACTTAAATAAATTATTAATCATATAATACATTAATCAATACAAATCATTATATGATACACAATATTTACGTTGGAAAATACATTACATTACCTTGTTACTGGTACCTAAGAACTCATTCATCATGACATTAAAGTGATGAGAAATTCACATTAACTATATCATTATTACACAGGCCTTTGGATAACCCTAATTTTTTGGCACAACAATGTTAACAGCATTTAAGTCAACACACACCAAAAAAGACAGGAACCAGTACAATTATGTAGTTTCATACATCTAAAAGTCTAATTGTTCATTTGACATTTTTAAGAAAACCACAATTGAGGTTTGTCCTGTTTTAAAATGTCAGTAGTTAAGGTGTATATATGGTTGTATTCTCCCAAATAAAGAATTGTTCCAAACGTCAAAATACAAAGTGTTTTGTCTGCTCGTGCTTCTCTTCTTGAAAAAAAAATGATACCTTCAATATTGCATAATTTTCTAGAATTCAAAATATCAGCCCCTTAAACCATGTTAACTTCCTCAAGTTAATATTTTAAGCTAGCTGGCATTTCAAAAATAACTGAAACGGTTATTTTAGGAAATACTTTTAAAAGGTATACTTGAATATATTTATTTACTTAAAATGCTGTACAACCTTAAACAATGCAATGGGATTTTTATATTTAAGTTAATGTACATTAATTTCACTAAATATTAAATAATAAGTTTATTATATGGGCAACAGTGTTTTACTGGAAAATAAACCACTCATAGAATCCATATGACAGTACATCCGGGTCCCGAGTAGGATATTTTCCATATCTTCAGTAGTGAAAATATTGCCAATTTCCAACACTTCCAAAGATTTCCGAAGATTTTCCAAAAAATTTAAAAATCATAAAAATATCTGAAAATTATTTTTGAATCGTTCTCGAAGATCTCCGAAAACTTCCGAAGATTTTCCAAAAATTTTAAAAATCATAAAATTATCTGAAAATTACTTTTGAATGTTTTTCGAAGTTTTCCAAAAAATATCCAAATATTTCCAAATATTTCCAAACACTTCTGAAGATTTCCGAAGATTTTCCGAAAAATTTAAAAAAATCATAGAGGCTTGTTCGACCCAAATAATAAAAAGAACATTACACGGTTTCTAAAAGGTATGGATTTTATCTTCGAGTGGCTAAAATATCTCACGAGTTGAGCGGCAGTTATTATGACAAAATTGTATAACTATATGATATAGTTAAATACCAAAGATATGATATTATAATTATAAGTTATAACACATTTATAGTTTAGTTTGTAGATTATAGTTTCATAAAATTCAGTACATTTTACTACAACTATTAAACTTGTAAAAAAAATGACAATGCAATACAATACAGTACAATACAACACATGTACACTACAGGGGGGGTATGAGCAAGGGGCAGGAATTTCTGTCAGTCACTTATGACTCAAACTTTCTGTGTAATGCTCGCAGGTTGGCTGTAGAACAGTATATATAATCAAATAAATTCCCCACTCTGGAAACACAAGATAAATTAAATCTCCCCCAGGATTCACAAAGCTGCCTAAAAAATAATAAGCAAATGCTGCAATCAAGTCAAACAAAACAACAAAATTAGCCAAAGTGAAAATTTACCAAAACAATGAAAAAAAACAATGATACATAATTCATTGTATGTAGGCTCAAATCAAATTGCCCTCCCTGTGGAAGGAAAAATTTGTCAAATGCCCCAGTTAGGTGGACTGAAAATTAGTCAAACCCCTGCCCCTTGCCCCTCCCCCTCCCCCCAGACTTTACACTGATAGTTGCATTATTTTGAATAAATATTAATAAGATATAATTATGTTAAATTTGACAAAACAGAAATAAAGTAACATTTTTTAAAAAAAGTATTAAGTCACTGAACTCTGTTTATACAAATCTATATACATGTATAGCTGCCTTTAATTAAATCATTATGCAGTTTTCTTTTTGCTTAAAAAATACCCTAGTTTCAAGCCACTGAATTTTGTAGTAAAATTAGCCAAGTGTATGTGAGAGCCTTGCTTGCTAGTCCCCATACCCACACTCAAGCTGAATATTACCTCCCACATCTTAGTGCATGAGGTGTAGGAACATGCTGTTAGATAATGCTTACAGATCTATTGGTGTGATGGACTATTTATTATTAACATAAATTTTTCAGAATGCTGAAACTTGAAATGTTAAAACATTCAGCTCTAGCTTATATAAGTGTATACATACATACATACAGCTATTTCAAAAAAGGTTGTCATAGTCGATAGTCCAATACTTGAACCGAAAGGAACTGTGGGGTTCAAGCAGCAGGGCTTGAAATTTACAACGGCCACGCGACACATGCTGTGGATGCCCCTTGCCTTTGCCGTAATGCCCCCAGAAATTTGCACGATTTACGGCCATAAATGGCCTGCCCTTTTTTTAAAGAGTGCCGCCGTGCCTTCAATTCTTATTTTGAGAAACAGGTGTTAAAAATATTTTCATTTATAGCCGGAATGAACTGGAAAGTGATCAATGTATATCGAGGTGATAATCAAATAAAAAAACAAAAACAAAACCTGTTTGCTGTCTGGTTTCAAACAGCGAGCACGCGAGCGTTAACTTTTGGTGAGATTCGCACTTCCTTGTAAAAATTTCAGATCATCCATTGCCTTTTTATTTACTTGAAAAATGTGTCGTTTGGTTTAATATACAGCATTTTTAAGACAGATAAACAGAGCCCTTCATTTGAATACAAAACTTTAAAGACAGATTTTTCATGTATTCCTGCATAGAATAATGCCGACATTGTGCCACGATTTGGGGTTCAGATTTCATGTCACGTTCCAGTTCTTGATCAATACGCTGTAGAAATGATAAACACAATGACTACCTGTACCATTAATAAATTATCTAGGGTTTTGCCTTGATGCCCTTCTAAAAATCACGGTATGGCCTTGGTGCCTTTGACAATTGCCTTGGTGCCCTATTTCTGCCACAAATGTTAAGGCCAAAGTGGCCATGCCCCCAAAATTAGGGAGTTCAAGCCCTGAAGCAGCACAAATAATCACTACTGTTAACATTGACTTTGCAAAATATGGAATGCAGGTTCATCATATAATGCCACAGCAATGCAGTAACAACCTCTGCTGGCGCAATATATCACTCATTATGAGTGTACCCAAAGTTCCTTTCGGTTCCAGTATCGAGTATTGACTATGACAACCTTTTTTGAAATAGCTGTACATACATACATACATACATACATAATTTTTATTAACGTGTCAATCTTCTACAGGTAGCAGGAATTCTGCTAATTGGGGACACCTTTAGATAAAAGTATTTACAATAATAAAACTCTTTCAGATTGCCATTCAAAATCTATACATTGTAGTATTGTTCTAAAATAGATAAATAAAATGCAAAGGCAAAGGTGAGTACAAATTTGAATTTAGATAATAATGTGCACAGTAATATACCAGTCCTACAAAATATCATTATAGAAGACAAAATTTCATTTGCTAGAAAGATTGGTGCCCTGGTGTCAAATGAGTTCTTTAAAATTCAGGTTTCTAATGTGTTTTTTGAAAGTCCCCATGCAGGGTCTTCAGGTCTTGTGTTTGTTTCGGCAATTTGGCCCACAGAGCTGGCCCAATGTATCTCAAAGAATGTTTTCCATAATGGACAGTTTTAAACCGTTGGACTTGGAAATCATTGATTATCACAGACTAGAAGAAGCTTATAAGAAGAACAGCAAAACTATAAGGGGTGACACTTGGTACCTTCTACAAGATTTTGCACTTATATACTCATTCACAGCCTCTCAGAAGTTTCCTTTTTTCAGTCTCAAACAGCACTAACTTTACTATAGCTTCATTACACACAGATATTAATTGGCCTCTTGCAAGTCTTACATGTACAAGTTCTAGTCTAGATGTAATTGACCAGCCAAATTTGGACTCAGATTTTAAAAAAAAAAAATCTTGGAGCTCAGATTTTAAAACCAGGGCCGTAACCAGCATCTGGCAGGGGGGGCAAATGCCCCCCCTAAATTTTGGGCTGAAAGTAATATTTTGTATATTTTGTCTCAAAAGGAGCTAAAAAGCATCTGTAGGAAATTTTCGTTTCTTGAAAATGCCCCCCCTAAATTTTGTGTCTGGCTACGGCCCTGAAAACCAGCACTCCGAAATGTCTGAGGGTCTTGGATTTCACCATTTGCCACCTCTACTATACAGAGTAGACTTAGAAATACCTGATATATATTCTTTCTCAAGTGTCTTGCTATTAGTGTTGCTGACTGGGTGTCCATCTTTGGTTGTATCGAATGATTGCCACTTGTCAAACTCATCCTTCCAGTACCAAAGCCATGAAGTATTGAACACATCGCCAGGTGGGGAAATAGCCGAGGAGGTGGTCGACAATCGTTTTATATCCAGGACTAAGGCAGAATTGAAAAGTTGTAAAAAAATTAAGTTATTGTTTGGAGGGAATTGAGTATGGGGAAGAGATTAGTCTGTGAAGAGTACAAAGAACATTACACAAAGTATTTAGAAAGACAATCAAGGTATCTCAAGCCTCTCAGCCACAAACATGCTGTGTGATGAATGGCTAAACTCTCTTAATTAAACTATAGACTGAGGTATAAGGTAGTTCAGACCTTTTGACAAAAGAATTTTTTTCCTTAGAATAATAATTGCTGTGTACTCTTGATCATTTGCCTTATTCTCATTACCAAACAACTTATTTTGCGAGGATGTGAGGAGAATTTACAAACTGATAGTACTTAAAAAATGGCTTGGGTTGAAAGGGTTATCACTTGACAATTATGTGCAAGTCAATTCCAGCCGCAAGCATCCCTCCTGGGCAAACCCTCAGGGCATTTGAAAAAACTGGTCAATAGAACTGCATAAAACAGGTGACAAAATGAGACACTCTGATTGAGCAAAGACATAGCAAATTATTCTATTGCTTTTATAGGTTTTTATGGTCGCCAAAATGGCTCTTCTTATTCCAAAACAATGGTGTTTGAAGGCCTTGACTCTGAACACCATCAAAAATGATGACAGGATGTTTCTAAGCAAGTATTTTTGTTGTTCACAAATGCCAGGGGGGATACTATTAACTACCAAATACCCAGGCCTCTGGGACTCTTCGGGCATCAAATGCTCAGGGTTTGCCTGGGAGGACACTCACAGCTTGAATTGACTCACACATTTGCTACTAGTCACATGTATGTTAATTGGTTCTTGATAAGGCATGGATTCCCAAGCACGCCAATTTATTGGTATACTGCATGAGCCTGAGAATTCCTCCATGATCATGACCTACCATGAAGATTCAAGAGCAACCTAAAAGCATTTTTAAAAACCCGCAAAATTATATATTTTGCGAGAAAACCATTTTGGGTTTTTGCTTCTAAGCATTTTCAAAACTTTTTGAAGATTTTTAAAAGAAAATTTTCTGAAATTGCCAAAGATTGGGAAAATGGTTCCAAGATCATTATTTTAAGACAGTTATATTAGTTTCTGAAGTTTTCTGAAGACTTTTCAAATATTTTGAAAAATCAAGAAAAAAAGTTCAAGGCGCCTGCATGCCGGTGCTTTTCAATTGTTTCCTGAAGATTTTTTTAACTTTTCCTGAAAGTTTTCCAAAGTGTTCTGAAGATTTCTCCAAAATATCTAAAAGAAAAAAAAAATTTTGAAAAATTTTAAATATAACGTACATGCAGTACGAAAAAATATAAAAACATGTGCAGAGTCACAATGGAGTATTTTAGTGGCAAAGTATTTCACTGAATCTAACATCAATTAAACAAATAGTAGCAAAAGAACTGCAGCAATAGAAGGCATTAGACTACCACAAGCAGCTAAATGCATTATCCTGTTTAAAAAAAAAAAGATTGGGCTGATGTTTCAAATTTAACTTGAACCTTTCCCTCACCCCCATCCCCTCCCAAGAGAACTTACAAATTGAGCTCCCCAAAACAGGCCTAGCTTCCATGTTCCCCTTGTTGGTGAATGCAATCTGATAGACAACACCACCAATTTTAACCATGTATCCTTCATTCTGAGGGTGAGAGTAACTTTCTTCAATCTTCACATTTACGTCATAAGGGAAATCATTCCAAGCGTTACTCTGAAGCGACAAGTACTGCCACAAATAAGGGAGGTCTGTGTGCTTCCTAGTGCAGTTGTTGCCATAGTTACACTTCCCTTTCAAATGATAGCCACATATGTTAACTTCAGGCTCTTTTGTAGCAGTTGTCACGGTTGTGCTCTGAGGCAGGACCAAGAAGCCAGAATGGGAGCTTGTACTTGATGTTGTTTTTTGTTCTGTATCTTTTAAGTGATCAAGAATTTGATCTTTGACGATGCTTTTTTTTATCTTTTCATATGATTCAGTCAAAGCATTTGGGGTGATTTGCTTCTCTGAGGTGCCTTGTGCAAGTGCACTAGCAGAGCTGATCCTTGATCTTCGAACTGGGGAGCTCTTTTGCCTACTCGAAAAACTATCCCTTGCTATTCCGCGCTTGATTGTGGAATTTTTCTGACCTATCCCTTGGTTTGTTGAAGATTTCATTTGCCTCGAAACATTCAATGTTGTTTCATTTCCATTTTCTTCTGTTTCTGAGCACTTTTTATTCCAGATTGTGTATTCTCTATAAACTAATGCTAGAAAAATAACATTGAACAGAAACAAGACAGTTTTTGTGAAAGGTGAAAGTAAACATATTAGTTCACTAATGTTGAAAACCAATGCAACAAAATTGTAGGAGCCATTCATTAATATGGTTCCGATGAGTAAGGTTGCCTTTGAAATAAATGTTAGAACAGCGGTCATAACTTGCCAAGTGAAGCACCACATGTATTGAACAACTGTGTAGGAAACTTTCTTTAGCATAGTTCCGATGAGTAATGTTGCTTTTAAAATAGATGGTAGAACTGCAGTTGTAGCTAGGTTAAAAGATTTCACAGTCGCTTGCCAAGTAAAGCACCCCATGTAGTAAACAACTGTGTAGGTGACTTCGAGAAGAAAGATACACAGAGATCCCAAATGGCCGAACACGAAATAAAATACCAGCTGACACAGAACAAGAACTTCCTTTGCAACTTCAGTGCAAGTGATGACGGCTAGTTGTACGTGGTACAAAACTAATGTTACGAGGACGTTAAATTCAAGCATAGTTTATCAAGTTATGCAGTTCCTTGTCTTCCTGCTTCCGCCCGACTTCCGCGCGCGCCCTTCTGGTTAAGTTTGTTTTGTTACTTGGACTCAGTCCCTTGTCCTTAAGAGTGTAACCTGCGATCGTGCGAAAAAAACAAATTTTTGTTGTTGTTCTTACGAGTAATAAGACAAAAAAAAGCTTTTAAGAACAATTGAGGCTGAAATTTCTAAAACGTTAAGCACAACGAGGCTCACCCAAAATTTACTGATTCTTATAAAAAATGTATGTATAGGCGAGTTTCAGTTTTTGTTATCAATGGTTCTGGTAGTTTGCTATTGGCTATTGAGACAAAGATTTCTTTGTGTGGGGCCTCAAAGGTGTTCAGAATTGAATAGGTTTGTTGATAAACATTACGTCACATGAAACTCGCCTATAGGGTCACGTTACGAAATAAAAGATATGCTCCATTAACCGAAAAACCGTGGGAATACAAAATTAGAATAATGGTTTCTTTGTCATTTGTGATTCTACATTCGTGCCGTACAGCGCAGTACAAACTACCCGTTCACAAAAAAGATTTTGAACAAATTTATTGTGACATTTCATTTGATGGTTACAATTTGTACATCACCTAATTCTTGGCCGGGCGAGTCTTTAAAGCTAGTGTTCGTAAACATTTATACTTGATCAGGGTAGAGTATCCTGTTTGTATAGGAAATCATAAAGTTTTTCTCGTTCAATTTGGAATTTATTTGCACGGGTGAATTTTTTTAAAAACTCACAAGTGCAAATAAATTCTAAATTGAACGAGAAAAGTCGTATGATTTCCTTTTATTCTAATAATACACATGAAAATACTTTTAATGCGCGCGCGGGAAGTACAACGATTTGGATCGGACGAATAAATTTATTCCGATGGGCAAACCATAAGAATCATTTACAACTTTCCATTTCCATTCTGTTTTCGAGTAGTTTAAAGATGAAAGTTCATGAAAGTTTAAAACTGTAAACGAGAAAAGTCAAGGAAACTTGCACCGTGTTAACTTTTTCTGCACTCAATTAACTTGCCCAGAAATTTTTTCATGTGTATTATCAGTAACCAGTTTACAATCTTATAGAAACAAACAAACCATGTAGTGTGTCACAGTCTAACAACTACACTATGTTTTTGCGGGCGACAAGAGGAGTTCGCATCCTATTTTGCACAGAAGATCTCGACTCTTGCTTAAAAATTGTTCCTCCAAAATCGATCGATAATTGCTCGAGATTCGGAAGCATCCGGAAGTACTTACACGTTGATTTTCCGATAAATACCATTGGATAAATACGTCTCGTGTACACGTGATTCTATACAAATATGGTCATCGGAAAAAAATACGCAAATGTGTTGCCGCCCGCACTTCATAACCTTTGGTTACTTCTAGTAATATATAAGCTAGAGCGTCTAGTTTTGGGGCCAAGGCTGAATTTTCTTAACTATTTTAAGGATGTCAGCCTTAGATGTTCTTAAAATAATCCTACTGTTTCGATTTGTTTAGGATTCTGTACACTTTTTAAAAATTTTTTGTTTTCCGTTCACACAAGCTTCCAACAGAGGAGAAGGAAAGTGTCAGTAGTTGCCCCTGCTTATCCACATTGAGAGTAGCATCCTGCGATGTTGTACGAACACTATATATCACTTGTGAGGTTTTCTCATATTTAGAATCTACTTGAAGTTCTGATATACATAGCAAAAAATATTTTTGATCTGGATTTTTCTTAGTGGCGCAATTAGCGTTCAAACAGGCGAAATTTTACTTCCGGATTCAAAATGACCACGCAAAAGGAAGAATGGGCCAAGGCTGGATAATGTGACTTCACTGACCAGAATTCATACTTTTAGTCTTCAATTGCTGGAGAAATATCTTGTTTTGCATGTGTTTTCTGGCTTTTCGTATTATAAACAACAGATGTAAAGAATGTCAGATCTTCCTTCAGCGATTGCAGACTCGAAGTATCAATTCTGGTTGTCACAGCCCAACTTGGACCCATTCTTCCTTTTGCGCGGTCATTTTGAAACCGGAAGTAAAATTTCGCATGTTTGAACGCCAATTGCGCCACAAAGAAAAATCCAAATCAAATTTTTTTTGCTCTGTATGTCAGCTGTTTTTGGCGGGAAATTCACTTCTGTGGGTGGCACGCGCTTTTCAAAGTACGTCTTTTGGCGGGACATCTTTGTAGTATACGTAAACATAGTACATATCTCAAACTATAGAACAATGTACTGTATCCAACATATATGTAAAAAAAATGGTATATCTTGGGTAGGAAGATTGTAGTATGTACATATACAGACAATGTGGTATTTTGCTGATTTTAATATTTTGATAAGAAAAATAATTCCAAATAAATTTCAATTTCAGCCTCAGTCGGTTCTTAACTTGTTCTTATTTTTTTGGGCGATTTCAGCCTCAGTGTTCTTACTAAGTTTGTTCCTATTAAAAAAAAAAGTGTATACACTTTAAGATATCGTAAGTAAAACCTAGCTAATAACCCTTGACTATTGCAAGCTACACTAAAAGGGGTTTCGGTGAGTGAGTTTCGGGGGCACCAAGTGGTATTAATAGTTCGAGTTTCGGAATGAACTAACAAAAACGAAATTAAGACCCTTTACATGGATTTTATAAGTTACTTACGTAGCAGATACTGATAAATTGAAGGCAACGAATGTATTCCTGATTGAAATTGCAAAATTTTGTGTGAAAGTACGTGTACATAAATATGTCGGTGAGATTTACAACCGGAGTATTAGTACTAGTTTTGAGCCTTTCAAATCGAGATCTGTCTATATTCCGATTAGTGCTAAAGTCGCATCAGTTAGTTTCAACTAATGAACGACAACTAAAATCTGTCCGCTAAGATTATCTTATCCAGTGCTCAGCAGTGCTTGTAACTGATTTTTGTATGGCACAACTATTGTTTAGCAATAATTCTTCATTTACTTTCTCTAAACCTGTAGCGGACTCAATTGCCGGCAGTGTTCGATTAATTCCCCTAAACCCGAGAAAAACGCATTAAGGTATAGTTTTAACGTACTGCGTATTTGTACAACATGTGATAATCGATTCGAGTT
>JAOBRG010371259.1:0-11805 GCA_027574985.1 Umimayanthus nakama
CGCTGGAGTCACCGAGGATCGAACCGGGAACCTCCAGCTCCGAAGGCCGCGCACTAACCAACTGAGCTACGCCTGCTTCTTCTCTGTTTGAAAATTACCCGGAGAAAATTGATTCACAAGCAAGCTGTAGCTAGCCGTTGTGTGATGCAATCTAATTCTATTTAATCCGGAAAACCTCGGGGTCCAGACATTTACCAGGCATTGTCCAGTGGCGGATTTAGGGTAGGGGGCCCGGGACCCCCCCCCCCCTTTTTGGTGGAACATTTGCAAAAGATTTATAAGAAATCAACTGAAATAAGCACTCAAAAGCCATTTTAAGGAATTTTAGGCCACCTCTTTCTAGAATTCTATAGTTTCTGGCCAACAGGGCTCCCTCTTTCGAAAATTTCTGGATCCGCCCCTGTGCCCGTATTTGTTTTTGATTTTAAAAATCACTATGTGAGACCGTTTGCTCCGGGGCAGGAGCAGGAATGCTCATCTAAAAAGCTCACAATAATTCATATATTGCGTTAACTAAATCAAGTGCAGTGCGTGGGTTCCCCCGTGCATTATGAACAAACGAAGTAATGCGTGGTTTCAGGGTATGGTTTGCGCTTTCGACTGTCAAAAATCAGGGCTCTGATCTTCAGTGGATGAATCAGTTACTTTTTAGCCGGTTCTCAGTAATCAGCTATTTTTAGCCGAGTTTCAGTAATCAGTTAATTTTTTAGCCGATTCTAAATTGTCAGTTAGGTTTGTTGAGAGGCCATATCAGTAATCAACTAGAACTACCCTCATATCTCAGCAAACGGTTAACCCAAATCAGGTCCTAATACAAAGTTTTCCTTTTTCATAAAGAACTAAACTTGATACAAAATATGTTAATGGAAAGGATAAACCAACTACACAAAGCTTGGTAATTTTAATAACAGTTTTAAAAATCTTTCGTAACGAGAACTGGTTCAATCAAATCCGCCTAAATAAAAAAAAAAGTTTGTATGGAATATATGGGTTTTAACGAAAGCGGCATACCTACCAAGGCACACGCCTTGAGCGTGTGTCACACGCCTCAGCATATTTCACACTCTCACTCGCCCGAAAGTTTGGTTTCTGCTTTGCTATCTAACTCTCTTTTCTCTTTTTTTCTGAACTCTCAATAGAATAAGTTGTTTCAAAAACTTGAGTATTGCCAACTTAATTCTGGTTTAGATTTTTTAAACTACTCGAATTTTGCATTTGCTACTATATGAAGTAAGTTGCCCCTGCGTCCTTGCGGAACTCGTGAAGTTGGTCCCGTTTTTGCCTGGGCCGACTAGTTTAGGCGAATGGTTAACTACATCTGAAACGAGGCTACAGCCTGAACAGCATTTTCCTCATTTGGCACCAAATTTGCCCACTGAATACGCAGGAAATCGCACTTCGTGGGAATTAAATTTCAAATTCCCCCCCGGGGAGGGAGTCATTCCCTCAAACCCCCTAGTAATTTCACACGCCCAGCAATTCTTCAACCTTTACATCTCTGAAGCGGCAGCATGTTTGTCAAACAATGACATGCAATAATCTATAACCCCCTATAAATCCTGGTTCTGAAGTACTTAGTCCCTTTAATACTACTAGCTAGTCCGACCTAAAGTCATGCGGATCGACAACATCTTCGCTGCTTTAGCTCGGCACTCTTGTTTCATGTCCAAAATGAAACGAAACATTGGTGACATAATGTTTCTTAAGCAAAATATTTTCGTTCTCTTGAACCACTGTCACTTTGGTAGCAAACAAAGAAAGGTCTAAATATTTCGCTCTTGTAACTCGCCCCCCTCCCCCCCAACTTCTCCTCCCTCTTCTGGGCCGCGCGTCACGAAACTTGTTGGAATGGTCCTGATTTGCACTGACATGTAGAGAAAAATAAAAGGACTTGGTAACTTTTGGTCATTATTTTGCTCTCATTCAAGTGACGTTCACAAACATCGTATCGATTTCATTTTTTGATTCTGGACATTGCGTGTCGACTGCCGTTTCACATTCGTTTGCGTGCGAAATGGCGGAGCCCGAGGGTTTGCAAGAACAACTTGTACTTCAAAATAAAGCTTTGGAGGCGATCGATAGCGCTTCGAACGAACTTTTTGAGCTGAACCAAAAGATATGGCGTGAACCCGAACTTGCTTATCAAGAAGAGTATGCACACGAAGTGCTGACAAGCTATTTGGAGGAGAAGGGTTTTGCTGTCACCCGCCATTACACTCTGGAGACTGCGTTCCGAGCCGAGAGCGAAGGGGGGTCAGGGAGCGAGGGCTTAACTGTTGGGGTGATGTGTGAATACGACGCTCTCGAGAACATAGGACATGCATGTGGGCACAACCTGATAGCTGAGGCTGGTGTGGCCACTGGAATAGGTAAAAGTCGCAATAATTCTTAATGATGTTCAGTAAAGCTACATATATATGATGTTGACAGTACTAGTCATAATGATTTATTTGTTTTTGTTAAGCTGTTTAAAGAACATGAATTGCTGTTGAAGTAGCTGACTTCTATGAGTGAGTCACGCGATCAGTTTGTGCTTATCTGGCAGCAAGATGGCTAAAATCATAGACTCAATGTCCAACACCCTTCCCCACACCCAGGTTTATAGAAGCCCTCCTCCAGACTATAGGCCCAGAGGGGGGACTCCCATGTCATAGTAATAGGGGTGAGAATGCTCATCGAACCTCTCAGTGGTTAAAACATCCAGTTTTGGTATGGCTTAGGGTGTTGAAAGAAAAATACTTACATTTTGCATACAACACGGATCCTCTAAGGGGTGAAACTGGAAATTGAATGGCATTTCCGATATTGTAAATGTTGGCTTATGTAAGTTATTGTTTTTATTGCTATTAAATTCATTGAAACCAATTGTTCATTTCTGCCATGCCCAGAATGATACTTTTTAGGGGTTCAACTGAAATTTCCCAATGAGCATCCCCGCTCATTTTATATGGGAGTCCCCCCCCAAACCACTACCATATCTGTAGGCTAGGCCCATCTATTGTATTCCAGTCACACAAGGGGCCCCTTTGTATTTAATGTTTCCTTTTTACTAATAAATTCCACATTTCAAATCCGAAATTGTAAAGCTTTAGTGCAAGTGGAATTTTGAACAATGACTGAAGGTTCTGGTGTGAAAACAAGCTGCATGACTTTTGTAAAATCTAAGGTTCTTAGTTTTCTCAGTATTTATCTCATTTTCTTTGCACACTATAAATGTTGGGAGAATTGAACATACAAAGTCACTTACATTTGGCTTCTAAGGAGTTAATCATACTTTACTGTATGTCACAGTATGGTATCTGCTCACTAATTAAGGTGTTTTTCATACTGCTTTCAAGCCAACCAAGATATATGCCCTTCATTTATAAGCACATGAAAACTCCCAAACAAACGCGTAGAAACCTATTCTGGACTATAGTGTGGGATTTTATGATATATATCATGATTAGAAAAAGCTTGGTGTGTGACCATCAAATTAGCCACTGACAATCTTATGGTAAATTTGACAAAATTACAAACTTTGAATGACTAGGCAGAAAAAGAAAACATCCCCCTTTGGGTAAACCTATTACTAATAGGCACTTAAATTAAACCAAAAAATGTTACCAAATCCTCTGTTGGCAGTAAGTACTATTTTTCTTGTAACTTTAAGTACAATTAAACTTTATTGTCTTTATTAATTGCTTTGCAATCTGAAATATAAGTTAGTCCGAGTCAAAATGTTGAGGTGACTTTAAATATATATTATGTATTTGTTATAAGGACTTATTATTGAGGCTTCTCAACAAGAGTTACCTTATTTTTGCCAGGCAATTACATAAACAATATATTATAATTTTGTTATTGTAGGCACAAATTCAACTTTCCTTGGCAGTTGCTTGTAGAGCCCAACAAGGTGGTTTAAGTGCAGCAAATGCATGATTGTAACATTCAGACTCTAATTCAACCATTGTAAAGTACATATTGCCTATATAATATTATTGTGAGACAAAGTTTTAAACTTGTACTTGAACTTACAAATGAACACTAGTTAAAACAATATAATGTAATATAAGTCAATTCATAAAAAGATCTAGTTGTGAAAGAACTACATATAAACAGATTTATTCAAACATTGCGCCCTAAGCACTTAGTATTTTTTTGTACTTTGGTTTGAGGTTTGCACTTATTCTTCATTTCAGGTGGATGCTTGTTAAATTTTTCACCACATATTAGTTCTTAGAATTGAAAAGTTTATTTGTCATCAACAAAATAAAAAAAAACACTGATCTAACTTCATATCAATAAAAAAAATAAAAAAACACTGATCTAACTTTATATCAACTGGTATCAACTAGTATCAAAGATTTACGATTATTTAAGGTGGGGCTGGGGAGGAAGGCACTCATTCAAGGCTGCTGCACTTATTAATTTTTTAGACTTCAGTGTGCAATAGTGTTGTTCAAGAGTTGTTGCTCATTCAAATAAATACAATATATATGTGAGACTCAAGTAAGTTAGTTCAAATCTCAGACCTGTTTTCTTTTTGATAATATTTAGGTATCAGAGCAGCACTCAACTCCATGGACAAGAAGCTTGGGAAGGTGATTGTGTTTGGCACTCCAGCTGAGGAACTGGGTGGAGGGAAAGTGAAAATGATTGACAGTGGGTGTTTCAAAGATGCAGATATCTGTCTTATGTTACACCCATGTCCAACAGACATGGGAACAGCTCGTCACAGTGAGCAAAGTGCAGCACGTACACTGCTTACTGTAACGTTTAAAGGTCACGCTAGCCATGCCACTTGCTTTCCTTGGAAGGGAATCAATGCTCTTGATGCAGCAGTATCAACCTACCAAAACCTTAGTATGATGCGGCAGCAGCTCAAGCCAATGTGGAGGGTAAATATCAACATTAGCAATGGAGGTGTGCGTCCGACAGTTATTCCACAAACATCTGAGCTGAGACTTCTGATGGCAACTCCTACTCGAGCTGAACTGGAAATCCTCAATTCCAAAGTGAAGGCATGTGTGGAAGCATCTGCAAGTGCAACTGGTAATTATTTCATTTTGATATAATTGATTTTAAAATATTTAAGTTTTGATGTATTATTACTCAAATTTTACTTCTAGATCAGGACAAAAAAAGAATCTCTGACATATGGCAGACTTATATACCACTGCAAAGTAAACTGCCTGACATCATCATCTGTTATTGTACCCTAAAACTAATAAATTAGCTAAAGTTGCGAAAATGATTCCTTGGGTTGGTCAGTGTACTGCTGGCAACTCCAAACCCTCACCCTGTTCCTTTTCTGTGTTTGGTTGAATTTTGATACAGGAAAGGGGCGGGGTGGGGTGGGGGTACTCTCCGTAATACTTGGTGGGTATGTGCTGCTGCCTCCTCCAAACCCTGACCCTGTTCCTTTCCAGCATTTGGTAGAACTTTGATATGGGGAGGGGAGGGGTTGGGTGGGTTGGGTTGGGTTGGGCATACTCTCCATTATACTTGGTGGATATGAGGTTCTAACTCCGCCAAACCCTTACCCTGTTCCTAACCAGCATTGGCAGATTGGGTAGAATTTTGACAACAGGTGAGTGTCCTGAACTAGCCACCAATAATCCTTACCTTGTCCCAGACTAAACAGAATGAACTCACCAATTCATATTCACCGACCACAAAGTCTGAATTAAAATGATGCCCTGAACAGCGGCACAAGACAAGACAAGGATTTTATTTGTTCAGTTTGTACTTTAAACCATACATATGCTGGATCACAAACGCCAATGATAAGAGTTACAGTACAAAATTTGGCACTGCCTGCGCAAATAGATACAGTAACCTAAGTCATAAAGAATTGGATTTTGAAGCAGCCCTCTGTATGTTTCGCCAATTTCTTTGCAAATCGTCTCTTTTGGTTCACAATCTTTACAAACACAGCGTTTTCTGGTAAAGTATTGTCGTCAAAAGTATTTTTATAGGAAGGTGTTTCTTATTTCCTGATAATTCGGGATCCGAAGCCAAAGGTAACTTTGTTCTTCCTTTTCTTCAGTCTGTTGCATGTTCAGCTCATTCTGTCTTTTGGAGTTTTATAGGTGGCCATGGTCTCTGATGTTTTCTTTTTCTATTACAAGACATTGGTTATTTGCTCTAAGGTACAGACCCGGGTAGTCACTGTCGGGGATTAACCACTCACTCCCCCCTCCCCCCACCCAAAGGGTAACAACCCAGCTTTTGAGTGCAAGTTTTCTTTAGCCGTAGGCCCATCGGCTGGACATGATTCGTTTGTGTGTATTTCTATAACAACCCAGTTTGCAATATTTTGCGAGGTGTTAAGGAAAATAAATTGCTGCTTATAACTGTTACAGGCTGCGAGGTTGTCCTGGACTGGGGGAACACCTACTTCGACCTTATTTCTATCCCGGTACTGGAAGATCTGTATGCAAAGCACGCAGCAGAGCAAGGGATTGAGTTTCCTAAACCAGAAGAACTTGATGCGGAAGACAAGTACATCATTGGCTGCACGGATATGGGGAATGTGTCGCATGTTAAACCTTCTATCCATCCTATGATTGCGCTGAACACTAAAGCGGCTATCCATTCTCGTGAGTTTATGCCTGTGGCTGGGACTCAAGAATCACATGAGACGATAATACGTGCAGCTAAAGCAATGGCTCTCACAGCTATTGATGTGCTCTGTAATGAGGATTTGAAAAAGAAAATCGACGAAGATTTTAAAAATGGTTTGGAGCGATCTTCCCAGGGAAAAAAGTAAAACTAGTCACATTGAATACACGAATTTGAGTTGGAATCATTTTGTGCATGAAATAGTCGATAAAAGCTGGCGTGTTAGACCCTAGGTCACCCTAGACAGGTTTGCTATAGGATAAAATTAAGGTTAAAAAAACCCACATTGTCGGTATTCTAATAACGTTTCTTAGCATGACCCGTGAGGTAGATGTAAAAACCCTGCACATATATACTGTGACAAAGCAATGAACTAGCCTACATTAACTAAAGGAAGATAAGTCAACTCAATTCAATATTCTCGTTCAATCTATATAAATATATTACACACTCGCCGTAAGTAGCAAAGCTAATCGAGGCGGGCTATTGTAGCAAAAGTGATTACGAGCGAAAAAGAAATATACAAATGTAGTGAATGAAAATTGGTGTGGAATACAATAGAGTATGATAAGTGACTCTTTGCTTCATATCTGGTATGCGAATGCTTCTTTCGTCGCATGGTCAAAGCTGCTCTGCAGAAAGGTTTGTTAGATACACCCGTTTTCTTCGTTTCACGAAGGGTTGTTTGAGATGCGGAACAGAGCGCTACATTCCCTTTTGTCATTTTTTTCTGGCTGAGGCTGGATGCTTGTATAACAGCAGCAAGTGTTCTTAATATTGGGTACAATTTTGGTAAAATTCAAACATCGAATCACATAAAACCAGCCCAAAGCAGAAATAGAACTGTGAATGTATTTTAACAAGTTCGCAGTTGTAGACTCGATATTGTATAGCAAGTAAACTCCTAACTGCACCAGCCCGGATGAAAGATACACTCGTCGTAACAAGGAAATATTTACAGTCCATTTACAGCCTTTTTATTCAGTCTCCACCTACCTCCAGACTTTTCATGTTCTTAATTGTTGGGACTTTTCCAGTTTCAACATTCTTACATAAAAAAAGGTTTTTACAAAAAATAATGTATCACAAAATCTGTAAAATACTCCTCTTTACCCCAAACTGAATTATACGATTCATTCAACAACTTTTCCACTGACGCTTGTTTGTAAGCTTTTAGATAGCGGACGAGGAGCGGAACTCGAAGTCGCTTATCCAACAAGCGTGAGTGAAATATGTAATTGTTTTATTAAATACCAAACACTAGATAAAAATATCTCGAATTATATTTTCTACCGACTCGAGTTTTCGGTCATTTTGAGGGAACACTTTCGTGATAAACTTGCCAGTTTTAATGTTTGGATAAACTACAGGAAATTTAATTTATACTTTGACTAAAGAGCTAATCCAATATAACCAGAAATTTAAAATGACGTATACTGTAAATAGCACTTTAGGATTGCTTACTTATACTTCAGTTCATCCCTAACGCAAGTTGCAATTTTTTATTGAACATTCAATTTCAAATAGGTAGACTTTAAAACTCAGTGTAAACATCTGGATTGCAATTTAGTACAGTTAATGCAAAGCGAGGAAATGATAAAATGTGTCTCTGAGAGTATAGATCATGATCTATGCCAAAATAGTTTTTCTAAATAAAAAAATTGATGGAGGACTTTGCTACAAAACGTGTTTAGATATTTTGTTCCTGTAATTCAAAGCAAGAGTTTTCAGTTTTAACTTGGCTAACTCGGCGTAGCAAATACTGAACGTAGCCTCTTTTTTGAACTTTTAGAAATCTACTACTAGTTTACAGACTATTATTAATAAATTATCACAACACTGATGCGAAGGTCTTGAGAATTCGAACACCGCCAGTCATCGCCTCTCCACTCGTGTGTTTTTGCTTACGAAACAGTTGTTTGGAACAGCTGCTATTTTTAATATTTACTTGTGAAGGAGTTCAGTCCATAAATAAATTCAACAAAAAGATAAATACATTTGTGCAGGGTATATGCGCTCTGACGTCACTATGTCTTTGCTCTTTCGTATGAATAATTGAACAATTATTTGAATAATATTTAGAGATCACCATTCTTATTCTTTTACATTGTGAAAAACGATTTTTTATTGGAGTATTGCGATTAGATTTCACCAAAATATTTTGAAAAAGGAACCAAGGAATTATGGTGAGCGTGGATGAAGAAAACCGCTTTTTTCGCCAGCAGCGAACATCCGAGTCTTCTTCGACTAGCAGCGATTCAGGAATAAAACTGACACCAGATAATTATTCAGACGGGATCTGTTTTTATCCACAATCGTCAGAGCCCGTTGAGTTTTTTACGTACCATTACAGCCTTAAAGCAGAGCCCATGACGCATTTCATTAGTGAAGTATCACTGTATCCGAAGCAATCGAACAGGAAACACATCTCGGCTATCATTCATTTCCCCGAGTTCAACAACAAAGGCAAATCAGAGACGCTTTACAAGGATGCCCTTTACTTTGTTCCACATCAAGCACACAAACCAAAGACCGTTTCGAAGAAAGTTGTGTTGAAAAGCAAAACGAAGGAGACATTTCGAAGCGAAATAAGATGCCTGCCTAAGCAGTCTGTGCGAGTTTATTCATCTTCCGTTCCGTTTGCTCCGAAAAACACCGCCATTGTAACGACCATAGACGAAACGGAGGTCTGAAACAAAGCTTCAGCAACAGCTGTCTATATGCTTACTTAATATTTGCTTTCTCAAATGAAAAAACAAAACTTATATATTGACTAAACAACTTATCCACTTGAGAAAGCGCTTTCGACAATTTGGAGATTCCAAACTCCATTTCTATAAAGTAGGGTTATCGTTTTTTATAGGCGAAAGAATTTTTAAAATATACCAACTTCAAAGTTCAGTCATTTACTGTGTTGTCTCCAGGCAATTTTTTGTGTTTTACATATTTTATTGTTTAGATTTGTCGAATGGTCTTTCAAAAATTGCAAAATAGTTAATTAGCTAGTCGGAAAATTCGTTTAAAAGAACAGACTTTGAGTCAAAATGCGACTGGATTCACAAATTCAATCGCAATTTATTTTTTGTATCAGTGAATGTTTCAGCTCTGCGGATACAGAACAGCACTGAAATATGAACCTCTACAACTGACAAATTAAAAATAATGTTACATGATAGTATTGTAGCTCTTCAACTTCAAACGAAATTATAGGCGTTATGCTAATAAAGTGCTTCTTATCTTGTTATAAACTCTAGTTGTTTTGAGTGAATGAACTTTATGGAATTTGTAAAATTCAGAGAATGGTAATACCTAAACTTTAATTTCATTCCCCTTTTCTTTTTTTCGATTGATTTTCAAGGCCTTTTAGATATCGTTTGCTTCCAGGCGGTTCAAGTGTAATTTACATAAACTCTTTTTTCTCAAGCACTATTTCTTGGCAGGAGAATGTTTGTTAGAATATTGCAGTATCTTGTGTGACATTCAGTGAGAGTATTGAATTATAACTCGATGAAGCGATCTGACGATAACTAATAGCAAAGACAAGATTCAAGTGCTTGTCAAAAATATTAATATATTATTGCAGATGCAAGGACTTTCGAGAATATTGGCTAAAACTCTGAAAAACAAACAACTGCCTCCTGCGCTTTCTGACACGCGATTCTGAGCTTGACTTCGGGAAACCTGCAGCTTTTGTTACCCTAGCAGAGGGAGTGTTGCTCCAGCTTTTGTTACCGTGTGGGGGGGGGGGGGTAATAACCTGTATTTTTGGTTGAGTTGTGCCGCCAAAACCTTCTTATACTAACTTTTACAGACCTGAAAAAAGTAAAAAAAACTTCTGTGCCCTATTTCAGACCAAACTACAGAATTCGTTACCCTAATTAATAACCAGATAAGTTTTGGTCGATGCTTGTTGTTCCATTAAACTTTTCATGAACTAGCATTCACATTTCTTTGCTTTTGAAAAACAGCTAAAGCCCCTGTTTACACGGTACACTGAAACTATCCCGGGTTAAAAGTAGCCCAGTTTATAGAGTTTAGTTGCTGTGTCGAGAGAACACTGCTAATCCGGGTTTGACTTGGGTTAATTTAACGTGTTTTAAGCACCACACTAAACAACTTTTTATTTAAAAGATCAAGACTTGACTTTGTATATATACCTCTTATTAGCCGCCGGAGTGCGAGGTCCGTACGGCAAGTTATGGACCCAGTTTTTTCCTTCCTTTTATGGCCCAAGCGCGAAGCGCGAGGGCCATGAAAACAGGAAGGAAAAAACTGGTTCGATGCAAAGTACAAGTCGAGGGATGTTTTTGCCGTTTCCACGTTCGGTCTTGTGGCTTGCTTGTATGGCAGAGGAATTTAAATGATAACCAGCAACTTGCATCTGAACATTTTGCAAGTCTTGCTGAGTTTATCAACGGTTATAGCCTACTCTTGCGCGCCTCACAACACGTGTGTGGACCAACCCCAAGCTGACAGTGAAGACCAAGATGGCAGTGTACAATGCCTGCGTCATCAGCACACTGCTCTATGGCAGTGAGACATGGACCACATACGCCAGGCAGGAAAGGCGACTGAACACCTTCCACATGAGAAGCCTCCCAGGGGCGGATCCAGGGTTCTTCAAAGGGGGGGGGGGCACCACGAGCGCCGCAGGCGCGAGTTTTCTAGGGGGGTCTGGAGGCATGCTCCCCCAGAAAATTTTTAAAATTCGAGTCTCTAAAGTGGCCATTTCAAGCATTTTGTGACCAGTTTCTTGATCATAAACCTCTTTCAAATGATGAATAAAAAAGCCTTATTCGCAAAGAAATGGTATGAATTCCTTGGTTTAGCATCTCAGCGGCCCTTTTGCCACGATTTGAGCTACAACTGATACCGGTTATATCACCTTAAAAGTTTTCTGATGATATTTTTAGAACCTTTCTGACATCGAGAGTTAGTTTTTATTCAAAAAACAATCATTTGGCACTGATATTAATTTTTTGTCCATCTGAAAGGGGGGGGCACGGGCCCCCCATGCCCCTCCCCCTTCCTTTGGATCCGCCACTGCCTCCGCCGCATCCTGGGAATATCGTGGCAAGACAAGGTGCCCAACACTGAGGTCCTGTCTCGTGCAGGTCTGCTAAGCATGTTCACACTGCTCAGGCAGCGCAGACTCCGCTGGCTAGGCCACGTTCACCGCATGCCAGACGGTCGCATCCC
>JAOBRG010371281.1:0-11804 GCA_027574985.1 Umimayanthus nakama
GCTAGTAGAAAAGGGCAAGTGTTGAAGATTTTAGAATAGAACCATCAGATATAGATGAACAAGAAAATACCTGCAAAAAATCTGCTGTGATGTTGAAACTCCAGGTCGGACCGGGGATCGGATACACAAATAACAGAAAATAAGTCAGTTACCAAGATATCCGGCCAAAATGTCCCTTCTTTCTGTCAGTTTCTTCTATTCTTCCAAGTCCGTGTACAACCGAACAATCCAGCGTAACATGAACAGTAACTAGTTGTGCTGTCCTTTACGGAAATCCAAATATTATGTACCAATATTCAACAATTATTACTACTACTATTAGTTTGTTCAGCAGTGTTTTGTTTTGTTTTCATTTCGGCGTCAGTGCGATCTGTTTTAAAATTCTTGTTTGTTGCCTTATTTTCCTTACTCGCATCGGATAGAAACTTTCATTCCTTATTTAAAATATTTCATGGTTAGTGTTTCAAGCTGAAGTCATTTGGCCGATGTTTGTCGAGTTTTCACAGGAAAATACATGAATGCAAAATGGTGCTTGGCATGTGGAAGCTTGAGAATAAAAACGGAGCCCGCACTGCTTATATATCTAGCGGTTACACGTCGAACTAACAACGGAGTGAGTGAGTGACAAAATCGCCCCCTCACAATATGTTATCCATTGCACATGCGTGTAATACGGATGACATAAAAATGTTATTTAAAAAAAATAAGCAGTTTCACCATCCTAAAGTGACGGTACTAGTTTTGTGGAACCCATGTCCACTACGTTTGTTGCTACAACTACAAAAGAGAACCCTATCGTTTCTTTTGATTGGTTAAAACACTGTCGGCAATGCTACATCTTGAATGATTTCGGATGATTCACATCATAAATATATAACTGTCTGGTGTTCATTCATCTTAGCTTCCCTTTACAAAAATGGTGAGAAACTGTAAGTCGCCATAATACTATCATGTCACCTTAGGCTGACAATCTAACCATAACACTTTCATGATTCAAACGTTTTCGTGAATTATCATAGAAGCGATGCATAAACATCAAAAAATGGAATTCATTCCTTACCTTCGTGACGGCAGTCGGAGGAATGGTTCAGACACTGAGCGACCAGTAGGGTCCTTGTAATTGTACAATTCATTAAATATCATCATCAAAGGGTTGTCGCCATCTTCATCACCAGCACCTTCATCATCACCACCTGTCAATCAGATAGATCAAGACGATCGAGATAGATCAAGCATCCTGTATGACACCCCCTGACTGATATACGATAGTCTGTGTGGTAGGTGGAATACACGTAACACTGTACATACATAAGTTGTACATGTGACAATATACCAAGCTTGCACCTTTCTAATAAATTTAACTTTTTGTATTTTATAGCGCTTTATTCAATTCAAGAGGAATTACACTAAAAACATTTTTTTAGGATTGAAGTGTTAAAATTCAGGCGCTTTGGAAGGGGTGGGGGTCTTTACAGAAAGAGGAGCTTATTAGAGCGTTTACGGTATCACTGTAGTAGTTCAAGAAAATAGACATTGTTTAGTTGTTATAGATTTTGTCTGCCCAAAAGAGATGTCCGCCGTTTTGGAAAAGACTGGAATCGAACTTGGCCAGTGATGTCAGATCTGGCATCCCCCTGTGATCGAGTGACGTTCGCTCATCACTCAGTTCTAAGCTCTGTGCCATCATCGCTTTGAAAAAACCATTATTACTTTTTAGCGAAATTTTAAGGTTTTTTTTCTGTATTTTCAAAGGACATCCTTGATGAGAATTAAAGTAACTTTTTAAAACTAAAAGCAGCAAATTTCATGAATTCAAGACCTTTTCGAAACTATGAAAATGCAAAAGATATCCTAACCAAGGTGGTTGACCCTACCATGTGCTCCCTCTTCGAAGAAGTACTTCTACTCCGAAAACTATGAAAATGCTTAAAGATCTGAACTAAGATGAATGACCCAACCATGTGCTACCTACTGCTATGAAAATGTTTTTTACCCTAAACGGTGGTGATTGATGCTACCATGTGCTCCCTCTTCAAGGGTGTAGTACTACTCTGGTAACTATGAAAATGCTTAAGAATCTGAACTGAGATGATTGATCCTACCACGTCCTCCCTCTTCAAAGGAGTACTACTACTCTGAAAACTATGAAATTGCTTGAAGATATATATGATCTGAGATGAATAACCCAACCATGTGCTACCTACTGCTATGAAAACGTTTTTACCCTAAACGGTGGTGATAAATGCTACCATGTGCTCGCTCTTCAAAGGAGTATTACTACTCTGAAAACTATGAAAATGCTTGAAGATATATATGATCTGAGATGAATAACCCAACCATGTGCTACCTACTGCTATGAAAATGTTTTTACCCTTAACGGTGGTGATTGATGCTACCACATGTTCCCTCTTCAAAGGAGTACTACTACTCTGAAAACTAACTATGAAAATGCTTAAGAATCTGAACTGAGGTGATTGATCCTACCATGTGTTCCCTCTTCAAACGAGTACTCCTCCTCTGGCTGGCTGTATGAGTCCTCTGTCTGATCCTCCGTGTCATCCAGCAGGGCCGAGATTGCAACGCTCACATTATTGGTGTTACGACGAGCTCTGGTGCAAAATATGTGTACAACCGTTAGACAGTAGAGAAGTGCTGTTCGTAACTCTTTTTGTACTGTTAGTGTAAAGATGAGCTTTGTGGCAAAAATCAACGACTTTTCGTTTGGTTTCAACTCCAGAAACAAAACGCGAAATTTTGTTTGAAAAACAAATGTTTTTAGGAAAACTCAACCCTGTCTTCTCTTTTAATAGGGTTCATACAGAAACTGGCGATAAAATTCAGTAACTTTTTCATGACTTCTCCACGACAAAATTAAATTTACATGACTAAATTTACTAAAAACCGAGGCTATTAAAGCATACTGTATTTTTGCTTGATAACAAGGATCTAACGTTTCCAGTTTTCAAACTGCACAAACACTTTGACCAAAAATAAAATTCCATGATTTTTCCATGAACTTGGCTATTTTCCCTAAAATCCATACCTTTTCCAGGCCAAGAAAACGCTTTTTTCAAATGCCATATCTTTTAAGGACTTTTCATGACAGTGCAAACCCTGTGTAATAATCTATTTTATTTTTTTTCATTAATTTACACGATTTGCCAACGGGGTTGGGATTAAGCCATAGAGCACGGCTCCAATAACGGATTCCAGAAATCTTTATACTTTTAATGACGGCCAACTGCTAATTCTTTGATGCTGCAGCTGGAATTTCAATGGATTCAGAGGAATTTCAAGGAATCTTGACAACTTGCAAGGAATTTACAGAATTTTCAAACCATGTTGGAACCCTATGTGATCTAACGATGAGCTGATAAAATACTTGAACACAGTAATATAAGATGCGTTGTAGAAGCTGTTATTAGTAGTAAGATAACCAGATTCGTACTTAGAACTTTCTGCAGCATCTCATCAACTGCATAGTATGAACATAAAAAAGTAAAACTTATTCATGATACGAAATTTCAGCCCTAGGCAGGGGGCTGCGCATGAATCCTCCCCCCAGGAACCAAAAAGGTCCGCCTGATCGGATCATAAAACATTTAAAATGATACAAAATAACGTGACGATGGTAGGATTCCCAACTTTAAAACATTTCCAGCATTTTAAGGATCTAAAATATCAAAATTTTGCAGGGGCCTTGTCTTTTCAGCAACTGCACAGCCTTTCATTCCAAATTTAATTTTCTGGTCCCGGTTGTTGATATGCAACTAAACACGAAAAACCTCAATAACGGGCCTGCGAAATGCATCGCAATTTCACTACCAAACACCATTTCTATGCGATAGTTTCACAGAACGTTTGCTACTCATTCACACAGGTACATGTACATGTATTTCTTACACTTTCAATGCTTTTGGAGGCTTTGCATGGCTAAAAATTTCACAGGTTACCAGCATGAAGGTAGAGCTAATCACCAATGGCATCACGAGTATGTTAAGGTAACCAGTACTAAAGTTCGCTCCGCAGTGATAGTAATTTACAATGAAGTGTCCTATATCATCTTACTTTAGCCTTCTGCTTGATTTTGCACCCATTAAGGTGTGCTCAATCTCTGCTCTCTTTCCATGAATGGCTTTCTTGATTGTTGTGGCATCCTATGAGAGATTGGCTATCAAATTACTGTTTGTAACAACTAATGCGGTTTTATGAAATAAGTATTTCTTTAAAACAGTTACCACTTAGAATGCAAAGAAAAGGTTTGACTAGGTTGACTTTTTCTGATTTTTCCCGTAAAATAACAGTTTCTTAAGATTCAATTTTCGATGTTCCTCACACATCTATAGGTTACACTGCATTGAGGAAAATCGATCTACTGCACCTATGGGCTCGTTCCAGTACACAAAAAAGGGGAAATACGGTAAAAAGATGAACAAGAAACACTTGACATTTACTGTACATAAATGTCCTTTAAGAAGCATGTATTTCTTTAACATTTACTACTAAAGGCTGCAAAGAATAGGTTGTTTAGGATGATATTTCCTAACAGGTTATTTAAGATGCCACTTTCAATGTTCCCCTCCCCCAGATCACACTAAATCAAGGCAAATTAATCCACTGCACCCATGGGTTTATCCCAGTACACAAAAGAGCTCTAGGAAAGGGCAATATGGCACAAGAAATAATTGACCGGGACAAAAAAAAAGAGGGAAGTGAGGAAAAATATTTTAATCAATTCTTTCATCAACGAAAAGTTCCTAAAACAAAAACTGGGACATCATGGCATGAGATACTGTGGTCATACTTTATAAATCTGTGATCCCGGCTCGTTGAAAGTGTGGGCGTTTTTCACCAGTAGCATCAAATCTTTTTCAACTTCATCTAAAGAGGAGTAAGTCAGGCCCTGTAGAAAGATTGATAAGGTATATACACTTAGCAGAGAATAAGAGAAAACATACTTTGTAAGTTACTGTAACAGAGACTGTGCTTTGTGTACCTTACCTGCAAGGCAGCACGCTTGGCAGTTATAAACTTGTACATGAAACGTTTGTGCATATGGTGTATAATTATAGTTATTTGGAAAAACATCTAGTGTCTTCACTGAGAACGATTCCAATTCACTTGTAGTCATATGCTTGTACTCATCAGGATTTTACACTTTTAAATTTGCAAATTCGAAAATCTAGGAAGACTTAACAGGAAAATTTTGGGCTTTTCAGGATTTGTTCCTGATTTTTCCAGGAAACCACACCAAACAAAATAGCAAACGTTTTGCTTGGTCATAGACATAAAAAATTATTGACTTGAATAAAAATTCAAAACATAAAACAGCAAAACTAGTTAACAGTTTGTACTTTTCCAGAAGTCGGTCTAAATTTACGGGCTCAACAGTTTCAAGAAACTTAGGAACTTAGTTCAAATATCATCCAAGTTGTAACAAAAGACTCTATTTATTCCTTAGATTACAATGCATAATTAAGTGACGAAAGAAAACTTTTTAGTTAAGACAAATGAACCAGAATAACCTCGAGGTTAATCAAGCTGGCTGTTGAACATGCATGAAAAGTTTAACAACAAAAACTGAGACCAGTAAATATGTGGTTACTACTGTATCTGTCAATAATCAGTCACATTTAATCAAGGTCAGATCTGGGTGGACACGTGAACTTGAGTCATTAATCATCCACAGACAGCCACAACGGGTTCTCAAGAGAATGGACAACGTGCCAACTGAGTGTGGCAAAATGGGGTTATCAAAATGTTAACATTTTATCGAAGACCATGTCAAACTTTACAGTTTTACTGTACTTTTTTTTGAGTGACCAGCCACCAAATCTTTGTACACAATCATGTATATATAACATATTAGAAAATACGTTTAATTTCGCAACACGTCGCTTAATCACGTTTTCCAAACATGTATATGAAGCGCATCAACAGGAAAAGGGTCTTCTGAAGCATGTCAGAGAGACTAAAAATTACTCGTTGGTTTTCTCCGAGTTTCATGCTATTTATAGGTGCTAGTTCGATAATTTTCACCACATGCAAACTAGGATAGTATTTCAAGAGAAAAGCTAACGAAAGTGGCGAGAAATGGAACTGAGCGAAGTGCCGTATGAAGGGTTTTTTTCACTGAAAAAACTGCTTCTGCACATGCTCCCCTCCCCAAAACAAGTTTGACAATAACCGAATACATTTTCGCCTAATCTATAGATAGAAGTTTGGTTTCTAAAGCAACCGCAGTTAAAAGAAGACTGAGAGAAGAACAATCAAAAAGGAAAACCATTGTTGTCCATCAGACGCCTAGTTTTCTGCATTAGACCCCTTTCTTGTTAACGGCGCAGATATGTTATCGCCGTTAAGTTTTCACGTTTTTGGTTACACCGTCAAAAAAGCAAAAATCTAATGTTGCAATAATTTTCTGTAATAAGGTATCGTGTAAAACGAACTAGTTCGTCAAAACCAAAATTAAATGTTTCACTTTAAAGTGAGATCATCAGTTCGACAGCTTCTGTTGTCATCTGTCCTTGCGTACAAAACCACCTTCAAAAGCAGACAAGCACTCTACAGATTAATTATGCCCTAAAATGTAAATGAAACCCCCGACTTCTCAAGCACTGACCTTTATTTTGGAACAGATAATCCTCAGGTCAATTGGTTCCTTGATGATGGCATAATATTCCGGGTACAACTGAGAACAACACAGAATCACTGGTTAACCACGGTTTCATGAGTTAGCATTCTGACTACGGTAGTAAAGTTTAACAACATATTTTGACATTCCTAAAATGTAAACCTACATTAATTATTTAAGGGGCAATCGGAAAATCAGTCTGATAATGATTGACTTCTTTATGTTGCACCTTTAAGTTGAATGCATCGAAAAAGTCTTTAAACTTGATTCGCACCTCAATATCTAGAAAAGAACGTTTTAACCATAGAAAACAAGTTATACCGAAACACCATATATTATGTCATAACCAATTGAAGAGTCTAGTGCAAAAACGATGTAAGTGACTTTACACGAAAAGATAAATTCTCCCAATGTAACTACATGAAAATAGGTAGTTCTCAAGGGAGAATTGGGAAATTGATCAGGGGTCGCTTACATCGTTTTTGCACTAGTGTCTTCAATTAACCCACCAAATACCCATCAGAAGGTAGAGCTAGAACAATTTGAAAACAAGTCTGCCAAGTTTCATCATTGTACGCTCAATAACAAAAACGCTATGATGGGGAGCACCCTCCTGGGCTGTAACGAGCCAAAAAAGCCCAAGCTAGATAAGGTTTAGCCACACCCACGTTGGAGGCTTTTAGGAGTTCATTTGAAATTTCCCAACAAGTATCTCTGCCCTACTTATGTGGAAGTTCCCCCCCCCGGGGGGGGGGGGGGTTTCGTCTGTGAGGTTTTGAATAAAGTGTTGCTGATGTTTCAAGCACTAGCCCTTCATCAGAGAAGACTCAATCACAACAAAAACAAAAGGCCACCAAGAATCTCCAAACATGCACACAGTCTACAACACAGAGAGTTCCATACATTTTCTGGCGGCAGTTTCTTGAACAGCTCACAGATAATTCTGCCATTAGGGTCCCTCAGCTCCAGCACAGCAGTCACCAACTCCTCATAGTAGGCCGAATAGTTTCCTGAACCAGATTCAGAACCCTCTTCCTCATTCATGGTTGATGTCGAGGCAGCATCATCGTCATCTCTTGAAACTGACAAGATATTTACAGGGTTGCCACTGTTAAACAGATGTGAAATTCAAGGATCTTTCCAGGACTTACAAGGATCTTTTCGAGCAAAATACAGTACATATACTGTAAAAAAAATTAAAAAAGCTTAATTGTTTTGAATATTAAGTCAGCAATGAGCTTAACAAGACTTACTTCCGAAGAAAAATCGAGCTTCTGTTTTCTAGTTTCAAACATTGTTACATCAAAAGTATTGTGACAAACAGCTCATCTTGATTATTTTTTGTGGCTAAAGGCGAAAACTTTTGCCCATTCAAGGATTTTCAAAGTCTTTGACTCAAATTCAAGGACTTTTCAGGGCCTGGAATTTCTTTTTGCCAATTCCAGGACTTTCCAGGATTTTCAAGGATCATGGCAACTCTGTATTTAGCCCTTAATTTCCAATTCTAAATGGAGGTGAGTAATAAGTCGGAAGTACATGCAACAGGTGCATGTCCAGTACTGGCCAGTGTTCACTTGTAACCAGCTGTGTACTCAGGTTGGCAGTATTAAGTATTTAGGTGAGCAATTTTTCAATATTAAACAGGTGAGCATTTATCATAAGGAGAATGTACACCTACATCTACATCAAGCTAACACTAATCAGTATAACAGGTACAGATTAGGGGATACAGTATGAGTATCAGTAATGCCTGTAGATAAATAGGGGTACAGTTTGAGAGTGTCAGTGATACAGATTAGGGGGTACAATGTGAAAGGTCCAGTTCAATGGTACAGTATCAGGGGTGTAGATTAAAGGGGTACATGACTGTATAGTATCTGGGGTGCAAAGTAAAGGTAATAGTATTAGGGGTGCATATTAGTAGAGATTGTCAGAAATCTTCGAAGTCTTTGGAGATCTTCGGAAAAACATCGGAAAATGTCAAAAAGTTCTTAAAATGATCTTCCAACACTTTGAAAGTTTTCGAAAATTTTCGGAAACCTTCGGAAGTGTTCGGAAATACTCAGAAAACTTTCGGAAACCCACAGAAAATTTTCAAATGTTATGGGAGGTTTATAAAAACTTTGATGGTATTCCAATCTCTCACAGCTGAGGACTGAAGATCAGACTTGTACTTACAGATTTGTAATTTGCACTGGTATTATGCTTTTTGCACTGGTGTTACTCTTTAACTACACTGCTCTCAGCCAATAAGAATCGAGTAATTTTTTCATGTATGTTATTAAGGTGTATAATATCAAGCATCAAGATTAGAGGGAGCAGTAGAGGAGTGCAGATTAGGGGGTACAGTATCAGGGATTTTGAAAGAGGTACACTACATTTAATATCGAGAGTACAGATGAAGGGATACAGCATCAGGGGTGCAGTTGAACAGTATCAGAGGTCCAGATTGAGGGGTATGATATTATAGGTTATGGTATCAGAGTTCTAGATTAAGGGTACAGTATCAGAGGTTGAGATTAGAGAGTACAGTATCAGGGGTGCAGGAGTATGAAATCAATAGAAGACTTAATGTTAAGAAGCTGTTTACCCTGTTGAGTCAAGCTCGGTTTCATGTCCAATTTTCGCCCTTTCCCTCCCGTCTTGGGGGAGGACTTCCCTAACTCATTCTCACCCTCATCACTCTCAGCAACATTTTTTGCAGCCTGTTGAGTAGAGCAAAAAAAATACATTAGCTTTTTTGAGTTGACATCAGTAATACAACTTAAATGCCCTGTTGCACAATGCAATTTTCAAAGTTGCTAAATAAGCCTCATGAACCACTGACTGTTCAAAGCATGCGAAATACTCTGAAGTTGACATCAGATATGTAAAAGGTAACTTGCAGTAGAAAGTTTCAAGAGGGGTCCCAAGTACCCCTTCATTCTTGGTACAGGGGCCTCTTATAAGGGAAAAAATCTATTCCTCTTTTATTTCTTGTAATTGCTTGCAATACAAGTCTGTGTTTTCCAATTTCTGTTACATTTCAGTGCACTGAAACATTTCAGTCTTTTAAACTCCAATAAAATAATTATGCTAACCACACCATTTAAGCTGGTTTTAAACTGTCTCTTGCACCAAAACAAAGGATTACTCATTGCTCTGCTTAAAAAACGTTCTATCACCTAAAGTTTTTCTTAACTGCCTGTGGGATTTGGTGTGTACACTGTAGCTGATGTTTTGAGCATTACAAACCAAACTAACTAGACTTTAGGTGGTCTAATCAGAAATTTGCAAGAAAACCACTTGTTTTCTCACCTACTTAGTGACATACAAGACCATGTACTGTAGCAGAACCACTGTTGAGATGGGAATGAGGGCCATATAGCTAACAGTCTTGAAATTGAAACTTTACATAATTGAATGTATTAACAATAGGCTTTGTGGGAAAAGTCCGGAGAGTCAACACAGCACAGCTTGAACTCCAACCTACCCACTATACTTCCATTTATGTAAACACTGAGAAATTTGAGAAGAGACAGAGATAGGAAGGAATCTAATACTTTTTATTGCCCTTAGAGAAGGGAATCCAAAGTACATTGTAATCAATGGTTTTACAGGCAGGAATTTGTTGATGAATTATATATTAATCAAGTTCTGTGAACTACCGGTAGCATATGGAAGGGCAAGAACCTTTGAAAAGATACTCGTTTGTAAAATAATATTAATGAAAACCCCAAATCAAGCAAATTTATGGACCAACATTTTCAACAAAGCACCCTCATGTTTTGGATCCTGCTGTTCATGCATTCATGCTTTTTAGAAGAACAAATCTATAAGAACAACTAGACTCAAACTTGGCGAAAAGTTAAGAACATTGTAAAAACAATCCAGGCTGGGATTTATTATCATTAATGCAAAGTTTACATTTCTTAATAGATTTTTTAATATATTCCTCAAACTCGACTTTACCAAGTGTTGAAATACTCCAAATGTTGGGATCAATTGAATTCCCTTTGCTACTTATTCTGTTTGATGTTTATAAATTAAGTATATTACTTTTGCACTGTTTTAGGAGTTACTTTTCATACTCTTGTCTGTTGTTGTTCTTATGAGTATTTTTAAAAATAAGAACAGCTTAAAAACAGTTTTAAAAGGCTGAAATTTCCTAAGAAGTTAAGAACAATGAGGATCAGCCAAAACTTACTGGTTCTCATATAAAAAAAGTGTGTATGTTCATGTAACAGCCACAACTTACCGAACTCTCTGGTAAATCTTCAGTGTCTTCGTCTTCTGACAACATTAAACAGCAGAAATAGAACTTATCAGACACTTGTTCATTGTTTATCTGCAGTTACTCAGCTCAATATACAACAATCTGTGTCTTGTAAACACATAATGCTGTTCAGTGCAGTTGACAACCCAATCAACTAACACAAATCATTAAATTTTTACTACAATGATATAACAATCTGTCTATATGGTTGGATCAGTGACACATGGTGTCTTCAGTGGAATGGTGTGGCTGATGAACAGCAGGCAATCTGTTCCCACACTCCACCCATCTGACGCAAATTACAACATCATATCCAACTCAAAAGAAAGAAAACTTTAATTACAAAACAATAATAATCATTAATATTATCATTATTACTATATAAAGTACAACTCTTGCTAGAGATAACATTTATCTAGCAATCTTGCCTATCAGTGGCCTCAACCTGGCCAATTAATGACTATAACTTCCATGGCAACAACCACATGCAAATCAAAAATTGATGCTAGAGCAGCAATTGATGCAAATCAAGTCGGATCTACGTGTTTCCCCCCATACCATTCAAGTAATGCTTTGCTTTTTGTTAAACTTTGTAGACTGTCCCTAATATGTACTGTAGCTAGTGACTCCTAATTTTAACTTAATTTGATTTGACTTCCACTATAATGAGCAAAAGACTGTGGAGCTATTTTGAAAGAACTGGTTTAAGAAATATTGTTAGTACTGGTTCAAAAAGTTATGATCCAGTTCAAGAAAAAAATCAACTGTACCAAAGGATAAATTGAACTATCTACAACATAGTTACAGTACCGTCCAGAGGTAAGGTAATGTGACTCGTGTGTGCGTGTGACTCGTATGACTCGAAGACTCGCGTGTAAAATATGCAGAATATTCATAACTTTAAAGATTGACTCG
>JAOBRG010371292.1:0-11803 GCA_027574985.1 Umimayanthus nakama
GGACAAGCTCTGCTGCTGTCTCTCCTGAACAGATTTAGGTTTTCAATAGTGCTGAATATTTGCTCCCTTGCAGAGTTTATGTCTCAGTACTTTTGACCAGTAAAGGTTTTTCCTATTTCTCTTTAGGAAAAAAAATAATTTTCCCCTCTGCAACAGCTAAAATCAGAAATTATGTTAATTATGTTAATTTATGTATAGGCAACAGCAAGCCGAGAACTACCTTTGCCGTTTTAACAAACTATGACTATCATGCAAAAAGTAATATGAATTTTTTTCAGAATAAACAAAGCTTATTTTTGATATTCGTGTGAACGAAATACTGTGGAATAGCCCTAAAATGAATGTACATAAAGGTTGAAGAACCTCCCTAAGCATCATTTTCCTACTTGAGTACCCCTCTATTTCTTTTTCTGAATGCAATGCAGTTTTTTTTTCTGAGTGTATTTCACTAATATGGAGCACAGCTTTGATTCATTTTTTACCTCAGACCAACTCTATGAAGTAGGAGGGCTCTTTGTTAGGGTGATGTTACAAAAATAATTTTAGCATTGCTATTCATTCCTCAGACCCCTCAAATACTTAATAGATACTAATAAAATTTTCTAGATTAGTCTAAAACTCTTTTTATAATTAATAGAATATTTAGTATAATGTAGGGCGTTTCCACATAGAATGTGCTATCTTAAAGTATTATTAGGATTGCTTGCTTATAAATGGTGAAATACATTCAGGAACATCCAAAAATATTTAGTTGTTTAAATTTAGAAACCCTGATGTAATTTCTTAAAATAGCATTTATATTAAGTATGATGCTATGTAAACTTCTAAATATATCTGGATACTTTGGAAAGTTTCTATAATATAGACTTAAAAATAAGTAAAATAAGTCAAACTAGTTAGAATGTGAGACAGAGATTGAAAAGTAAAAGTGTATTCAGCTAGAGACTGAAGTGATTCAGTTGAGAAGATTAGTCCAAAAGCCCGGAGTGTCAATCAGCAAGTGCTGTGGAAAAGCCAGAGAGTAATGTGCGTTTACAGTATTCACTTTGTGTGAATTAAACTTATTTGTGTTATTGCTAGTCCTGCGTTCAGTCATGAGCTACAAGCAATCTGACCCTGTCACCAGAATGAAATTCCTAACAGGCGATAAATTTAAATATTTTCTTTAATTTGTCTCTTTATCAAATGATATTATAAATTTTATGGTTAGAATTATTATAATTGTATGTCTTACATGTAGATCTTGATTTACTTCTTTCATTCTAGACGACAACTGTCACACCAGTGACTGCATCAGTCCTGAGTCACACATCACATGCCAACGGAAACTCAGAGTCCATTGTTGTAATTGAAAACTCTTTAACTACAGAACCTATTCCAGCTGTTACAACTGTACCTATAACTGAGGTTTCTACAAGACCTCTTATCGTATCGCAACCTGCTCGGGAACAGAACAAAATAAACATTTCAGTGCCTGCGTCAGTGCTGGTGCGTGCCCCTCATGCACATTCGACCATTCCGTCTGTCATTCCAGTCTCCATTGCTAATCCTAACGCACCAGTACAACCTGCCCTCCCTGTACCTGGACATCTGAAAAGAACTTCAAATATGCCGATTTCAATCCCTACTCCAGCAATAGTCACAAGCCCAAGTGCTGCTAATCCACCTTCGTTCATTGGTAGTGCTAAACAGGTAATAATTAAGAGAAAGAGCTCACAGAAAAAGCTTGCATCAGTGCATCTGACAGGATGTGGCAGTGCGGAATCCTACAGTAAAATCCACATCCGCTGCATCCTGAGAGCATTTCCACAAAATCTGAAGAAATCATTGAAATTATTAAATAAAAGTACTACAAATCTTCTTAGTAAAGAGAGATCAGTATTAAAGTTTTTGCATTTTTTCCCTCTGAAATAACGAAAACATCGAACAAAACATGCAGAAAACATGCTTCACTTGTTCTTTTCTACTTTTCACAACTTCATTCCACCAGGTGTTCCTTGCCACAACCGAATGTTTTTTCTCAGCCAATCATTTTCATTATGGTGATAATAAAAATCTATCTGGGACTTGTTTTGCTCTGGAAAACAGAATAATTGTTCTTTTCTGTTATTACTATGTTTAGGCTCTCAAACTTCCGCGTAATTTGCTATTTTTTTCGCATCCTGTCAGATGCCCTGTTGCATTCACAATGAGAATGCTGTTGCCTTATAATGACCTGTGGAAGCTCACACTGAAATTAATGGGGCTGGAAGGTCAAAGGGTGGTAGTCAAATTCATTAATTTGGTGTTACCTGTATTTTGACACAATCTGAATGCAATAAATTTTATTCAACTTCAGGAATGATCGACATGTACTAAATACTTCAGTTTGATTGTTCCATCCACCAAATCTGCAATCCATTTAAAAAATAGCTGAAAATTGGCTCAGTCAATAAAAAGGGACTAAAAGCAGTTGTGGGTATATTAAAGAAATTGACTGACAAAAGGTTAGGGCAAAAGCGATGCTGAAAGAACGGGCCGGGGTTCTAAAATAGACTGTCTAGGAGCATGGTTAGGAGTGGGCTGTTAAAGTGCGGGACTAGTAGAGACTAGGAAAGGGCTTTATTTGGAGGAGGAGTAAGTATTTTATGGGCTAGCATTATTAATAATAATAAATTTATAGTAACTCACACTGCAAGAGCATTATACAGTATGTACCGGTAGTAGGGATGAATGCTTATGACTGAGTTTATTAACTTTATCGCAACTAATCTAAAAGTAAAGTGCTGTCTTATCAAATTATGTTCAATATTACAATGTACAGCTGTAGTTCAAATGTGCGCCATGGGGTTCAATCACTCAGTTCAAGAATGTTTTTTTTTCAAAACGCAAATTTATGGGCTACTCATTGATGTTCAGGTTGAACTTAATGCTAATAAGCAGATGTTTGTTCTCACTTGGTTTCTCAAAATATTCATGAAATTTATGTGTTATATGAATGTTTTTGTGAAGCAACGTTTTTGGAATTTTTGGTGTATACAATCATATAATAAATACATTTTTAAGTTTACTAATTGTAAAGTCTATCCTTTTCAGAGATTAAAAGAACAGTTACGGCAACAGCACGTCAATAATCAGTTTGGAGGTGGTAATAATAACATAATAAGTCGAGCTATGACAGAAGCCGTGGACATGGTCACTTCGCAACACAACGGGCTTCCCTCACAAGTCCACAGCCATGCCCAGCCGCAGGCACACCAAGGCCAGGACCACAAACTGGAGATGGCAGACGAGGAGTATCAGCATGAACAAAAAAGAGGAGGGTAAGTCTACTCTACTTGACATAATGTTTCATCACCTTAAATGGAATTTAACTCGTAATTATACTTTAAATAAACAGGTAAACTTTGTGATGTCCGAACAGTCATGAGCACCGTTTGTTTTGATATACAATAACTGTCACGTAAAACTACCTTATTATTTCTAAGAAAAACGCTTAAATTGGTGTATTATCACCAAATAAATATCTTTTTTTATTACAAGTATGCTTTAATTTGTATTGTTTGATTTATGAAATAGTCACACAATGTTTCTTTGTTTATATCAGTAAAAGACCTCGAAGATTACAAGAAGATTTAGATCCTGATGAAAGAAGAAGAAGATTTCTAGAAAGAAATAGGTGAGTAAGGCTGTATAAGATTCAAACCAATGTCCAACTCAGGTCAGGTGGAATATAATCTGGGCAGCAAGACATGTAGATATACATATACAAAAATATAGTTACAGAATTGTACCAAGCTCGAGCAAGCCGCAGATGACAAAATGAAATCATTTACACGAGCGGTACTTCACTTCCAAAATAAGCCGTAGCTAAGCCTAGTGAATGTGACTTTTGTGCAATTTCGAAGCCCCAGTGTGTTTGCTCTCACTCAGACACATATACCAAATGGCCCTCTTGTTAGGGACCTACTGTACATAATGCTGTTGTGACTTAGTATTGAAGAGGTCGATTAAGTCAACTTTTCAAGCTTAAGGGTATATTAAAAATAACCGCCATTCTGGAGCTTGAATATTTTAAAAACATGTATCCTATTCATGTAAAGTTACTGTTTCAAAAAATTTTGTAAAACAGGAACGAGAAGTTTTGTCACAGATATATGGGTTGCAATACTAATATTTCTCGGTTTGTACGTGCTGGAAAGTTTCATTATAGTTAGTCTCTTATATTTTTTGTGATTCTAAATATTATTTTATTTGTACATTTGTATTACATGTACATGGTTATTGGCAAGGAAAAACTGGTGCTTAGGGTGTGTTCGATTGACCCTATTCTGTCTATTCCAGAATAAGAATAAATTTTCAAAATTCTCTCCTGATTCGTATAACAATCAAACATCTAGTTAAAAGTAATGACTGAGACAAGATAAAAAACTCAATTTTTTTTCCTCTAACTTGGGAGGAATGTGGCCAAAAAGGTTAAACAAAGTTTTTATTCTGTTTATTGCTATTCCGGAATAGAGTCAATCGAACGCCCCCTTAATTCTACAACTTCTAATTCTTAAACATTGTGTATTAACACAGGGCAGCTGCAACGAGATGCCGAGAGAAAAGAAAAATTTGGGTCACGCAACTGGAGAAGAAAGCTGAGGATTTAACAGTGACGAATACACAATTACAGGTTCGTCTGGAAATAATATGTCCAAAAGTTCTACGTGTGCATGTACAGTATATATGTGTTTCCAGCCTTGTACCTTGATTATAGTATATACGGTTAGTTATTTTAGAGTTCAGTTTTATACAAGTTTAAAGTACTACTTATTGTATATACATGAACATCTGTGGTTAACTTGCAACAAACCATATCACATATTTGTACCAGCTTTGATCCACAAATGGGTCGAGTGACTAGACCAACGGCTAAAGTCCCTGTCCTCGGACAGTGTGATGAAAGAAGGTCACTAAAAGTTCAACCCGTGACCAGGCTCGAGCCGAACCTGGGACCTTCTAGTTGGAAGTCAGAGATCTAACCTACTGCATTAGCCTCGCTATATATTTTTGTGTTTATAATTTTTTTTTTTGGGGGGGGGAGAGGTTGATTGTTTGATTATGTAGGGGAATGGAAAATATAAAAACGTAAACTTAGAGTTGTTGGCAACTTGAGTGGTAGCTTAAATTGCCTTTGTTTTATAACTTATACTATAAGAAATAGTCATATTATAAAGGGAAATACACTCTGAAATTTATAAGATCCTTTTCATACGAATGCTGATCAGTGAGGCTGAGAAATGCCCAAAATTTAAGAACATGCCAAGAACACGCTGAGACTGAGGAAAGGCGAAAGACTCTTGTTTGAGATACTGTAAAAATCAAATAAATATTCGTGTTTCTGAACTAATGTTCGTCAGTGTGCAACATCGCCTACAGCTAGTGTTTTGCATGTACAACTTTGTTTTAAATCATGGGAGACTAGTTTTGAAAAGAACTGTTTTATCTGCGTTGGCGAGTACGCTGAACAAATGGGTTTGATCAACAAAAGTTGATATGGTATGTTTTTCGCCTGTGGGATATAGTGTTAAGCTGACGTTTCGAGCATTAGCCCTTCGTCGGAGCAGACTGGGCTAACGCACGAAACGTCAGCTAAACACTAAATCCCACAGGCGAAAAACATACCATATCAACTTTTGTTGATCAAACCCATTTGTTTTAAATCGTTTATCTTTACGGCAATGGTAGCAGCTGATTAGTGAAGTGTATTAATGGTTCTGGTTGGTCTTATGAATGGATAATAACAACTTTACAAGCGATACTTGCGGAAGAATACGTTTTAAGAACACTTGAGGCTCAAATCCTCGAAATATTTACAAATATTCAGCCACAGCCCCAAAACGACAAAAATTAGAGGTTCTTATTAAAGAAAGAGTACATGAAAGTTTGAAGACATTGTTAAAAAATTTTAAAATATTGGTTTCCTAGTTTGAATTTGTTGCTTTTTTTTGTTGATCTTCTGCAGAATGAAATATCACTTTTACGAACGGAAGTAGCTCAGCTGAAGTCCTTACTTCTTGCACACAAAGACTGTCCTGTTACGATGGCCCAGCAGAAGATGGGTACTACAGCACAGCTCCTCAACCAAGGTACTAGACATTTATACACCGTGTAGGACTGTTCAGTTGTGGGACCATGAATTTGGACAAGGAAGGGCCCAGAATCCGCAAACCTATAAGGGATACTAAAAACTTATCTGTTCTTCAAAAGGTCTTTTTTCGGTGTTCAGTTTTCTTACCTCCCAATTTTGCTGGCAAACGGGGAAGGGGCACCCCAGCGGCACTTCTTCTAAATTCGCCCTATCTTTCTCGCATTGGTTTTTTAAACACAAGTTGTCTTCATTTTTCAAATATGCACGGACAAAATTAGAAAGATAGCCAAGAGGACGTGTCTGGGGATACAAGAACCCTTAATGATATTAAGAAGAACTTTTCACAAGTATTAAAATCTATTTCAGCGATCTGTATTGCAGGGATATACAGTGTAAGAGCTCGGTACATGCAGACAGCTTTGTACAATCTAATATTCTCTTCAAATAGGTAGTTCTATAAATTTTGTATTGTAATATATCAAATACGTTTCTATAGTTAAGATATTTTAAAACATGTGAGATTGTATCTTACATTTGTAAGCTCATGACTTTTCATTGAAGTTTAATGCTTTAATCCAGTTTTATAAGCCTAAAGTTTTGTTATATTTATCGACATCATGTAAGCTGTTCAATATAAATCGCCGGGAGAAAAGAACTGGTTAAAGTTACCACTGGTTTAACAAAACTTAAAGTGTTACTCAGGACCTTCGTCTGAAAAAGATTTTTGCTCGGAAGCATAAATTGAGTATCGCTTTGATTTGATTAACCACAATACGATACGATAAACCTTGACAAACAATCTAAGCTACGATATCTACAAGAATCAGTCTGTTCAGTTGTAAAATCTAGAATTTAGGATTACACAATTGCATGAAATGTTAATACTTTATATGAAAGAAACTAAATATATGTTACAAATATAAAATGATCTGAAGACAACTAAAGTTCTGCATAATATATAGGTATAAGGTATAAGAAAATTACGCGCGCTCAAGCTTATTAAAAACGGTTCCATCTTGTAACACAAGTTTTAGGATATTCTTCGCAAAAACTGCCTGGACGTGGTGATAAAAGGCACGTTTTGCATATTTGGTAAAAACTCGTGGAACAAAAGTTTTTTTACACTGCCAGTTTATACGGGAATACGGGAACTTTCATGAGTCTTCTCGAGCGGTAATTTTAAAGAATATTAACAGCATTTCTGTTCACAGAGTCGATGCCAAGCAATTAGTATAATCCGGTAGTCTTTCTTGATGCATACCATGACAGTAAACGTCCTGGTAGTGTAACTAATAGCCTATTCTATATTACAGTTTGGTTCAATGAATTAGAATCTGAGAAAGAGGCTTTCAAGACCTATGAAAGAAAACACAGCAAGTGTTTTAGAACTTGGTGCCAATATTCGCAGGAACTGAAGTTTAGTTCCGCACATTTCAAGACAATTGCTTGCAAGAAATTAAAACTCAATAAATACTCAAACAAAGTTCGTTTTCCATTTGTGGGCCGAAAGGAACTGGTCCTGGCAAGTTTAAAGGGAAAGTCAAAGGCGCGCGTGTATATTACTCTTTTTACGCCCCCATCTCTCCAAGTTCCCGTGCTTTGGCCGACCGGAGCAGCAGAACTGAGCGGCTCTGATCCATGATCCACGAGCAGGGCCATTCTGGCCTGAACCTGTTTTGAGAAATTGTTCGTTCCATTTAAGAACTGACAGGTCACACCGATCAGACCTAAACGCTTGTCGCAGGCTCTTTGAACAGGACAACCAATCAGTATTTTTCTGTTGAAACTGCTAGTACGGACTAAGGCATTGCTGAAGTACAGTTAAATGAAAAGATGTGTATCAGTTGAGAATCCCTTTAAAGCGTCCAAGTTTAAACTGTTATATTCTGTTCACCAACAGAAGCCCAACACTTCCCCTCCAAGGTTTCACAAGATTCTTCCTCTGTAATTGATCGTGTCTCCTTCCAGGAGGCTCACTGGCATGAAAACGGGAGCGAAATCTGATTTACCAATTCATCAGAAAGTATGTGAACTTTGATCAACCAAATGTAGCCTGTACAGTAATACAAGTTAATTCTCCTTTGCTTGACAATTTCAAAAAAATTTGAAGATCTATTAAATGGATAAGTGATTGACCCATTAAACCTTTAGTTCGTCTGTTGTTTAACCATAATTATATTGTAATTGTGTTTTGAGCTGAGATTTTAAAATTTATACTTTTATTTCAACATAAGAATTTTTAAATTGTTACAGAGCGTTATCTTCTATGATCTTTTCTCAACTTGTAATTTCAACAACGTTTAAATCCCATGGCTTTTATAAAACGTTCAAATTAAAACTGCTTTTATTTAAATGTCAAATGCTATTCAGTTGTAATACGCTAAACATAACGGTTTGCTAACAGATTTAATAAAAAGATTTAAAATCTCGATTGTTTTGTTTTTGTTTTCCTTATTGTTTCATTTCATAAAAACAGTCATGAGAAGTTTAATAAGAAACAAGCACGGTTTGTGCGTCTGCTGTTTACGTGCTATTAAGTTTTGCGAGTGTTCATAAATCACTTAACTTCTTTCACAAACTGGGATAAATTAAATGAATCGAAGTGATATTGTTTTTTTGTTCAAAAGTATGAATTACTTTATACTTATGGTTACTCAATCTTTTATTACGCAGGTGTTGTTCAGTCTAATGGTCATCCGGGCAGTTCTGAAGAAGACCTTGTCACCAGTGCCCTTACACAGATGGCTAACCGAGCATCCCTGGAACTAGAAAACCTCGCTGGAACGACCATAACAAGTGTTTGATATCACTCTGCAGTGATAGAAAATATCTGTTGTGATAGGGAAAATGAGTAGAACTCTGTCAAAACGATTCACCAACCAGTGAACGAAAAAGTATATACGATCCATAATATGTCGACTTTTGTCCTGTAACATTTATAAATGCCAAAATTTTCAAATTTATCCGTATTCTCAACTTTCGAATTTTGCGAAATGAAAGCACTGCTATTCTTCAAGACATAGAGAAAGAATGGTTGTGGCTGCTTTTATAAAACTCACTCAGAAGTTCTTGGCGTTTAGCAGGACAGGGATTATTGTACATAAAAGCTAACATCAATAACTGAGAACTTTTTGTGTCTGGTAGCTTCTCTCTTTGTATCATTTATATCCTTAGCTTTCCGTACAGGTTTTGAAGTTTTGTTATTACTATCATGTGGCGTTGAAAGTTGTGTACGTTAACGTATCGAGAGTTGTAAGTTAGTTTGTTGTTTGTTTTAGATTATTATTTATCTAATTTCTTTATGGAGTAACTTATTACAGTTATAGTCTGACGTTAGGCGTACTTTTGTGTTTTAGATTTAAGTTTCGGAAAAATAAGTCGCTTTGCGAGTTGGTACTGTTAGGTTGTGTTTGTCGTTGTATTGATAGCTTTTTTTTTTGAACGTATGATCACTAGTAATCCGAAAAATTATTCTTTGTAAGCGCAACAATTAGAGAACTTAATCAGTGGGACATTGTAGATGTTTTCAGTATCGTTCTAATGTAAACTAGTTTGTTTGTTGTTAAGCACTTACAAAACGAAATCTTACAAGCGAAAATTCCAGTCATTACCTGCTTAGGAAGAAATGTTCCAATAGAACCTTGCTGAAATAGGTCGTTCTTTTCACGAGTTTTGTGAATCATGAGTCAAGTTTCAAAGCTAACATCAGTTTCTGATATGACCAGTGTTGCAAAACACTTTATTTATAGACGATAAGATACACATAAAACTAAAGCTTTTTCTCGATCTTGTCCTCTAACAACAAACTAATTTATTGGAGATCAAGAAGCCTGAGTTCATGAATAGTTTCTGAAGGGCCTTACCCCTATATATTGAGCTGTGATGAGTTGCGCTTCAGTCATTTGTAAACTTGGGTTCAAAGCCCAACTGTACCAAATATCTCCTTAACTTTACCCTAGCGCTAACCTTTATTTCATCGACTCGTAGTCTCATTATCCGTTTAACACTAAAATAACGGCCTCTCACCAAATCCCTTGGACACCAAGTGGAATCCTTGTCAAACCCTTGTTGGTTTACGCGTACCTGCATGACCGCTATTCGAAATATTTATATGACGTACTCGGTACTTAAATTGTTGTGTAGCAAATCAATATCTTCATTAATTATGAGTTGTTCTGCTATGGGCGGGATAGTGGCTCATAAATCACTATTTGATCCGCATACTACCCGTTAACTGTACATAGTGAATGAGCTTTTCAAACTTTACCCAGCTCTACGAAACCCAAAGTCGTTCTTAATTATCTTTTATATCAAGTCGTCCTTTGATCCGCCTTTGCAAGGCGTGGTTATGTGTAAAAACTGAATTTGTTTTTTCCTTGAACTCCGCAAGTAAAATGTGTTTTTTTTCATTGATGTTTGTTTGATTCGGTCACGTATTATGTAATCGTTACGTAAATTATTTGATTACGCGAATGGAAGTTTTTGTATGCATATATAGACTCGACTTTATAACAGAAATCTCGGAGCCTTTTCCAACAAGATTAACATATATTTAAGTGTGATTTAAGATGAACGAAGTCTGTAGAAATATACAAGACAAACGTCGACAGTATAAAGTACAGCTACTTGGAGTAATTATTTTAATGTTATTTTCCAGTAGCAAACGCTTAGACTTTAATAGATCCTGAAATTGAATGTTTTTTTACTCATGCCATTTTAGATACCAGGCCCAAGTGATTGTTTCATGCATTCGTAATATGGTCATTGAGCGCCTGGGTAAACTAAGGTTGGCTATTAAATCTTTTTTCTTTCCAAACCCTTACCTATTATGTGGCTTGCCACTTGGTTTGAGGCTGGAACTTATAGCTATATTGTCATTTTAATCAGAGTTATGATAGCATATACTAAACCTGAGAAAGATGTTGAGTTCCATGAAATGATTAAAATAAATTGACGGAAGAAGCATTGAAAGATTTGCAAAGTTGAAGTAAGTAGTTAGATATGTTTTCTGAGGTGCAGAGGATTATTCTTAAATCCTCGAGATTTTAGGTTTTGTATGCATTTGATTGTCATCTCTTCAATTCAAGTTAACGCCCGGCATGTTGTCACCGGACGGCCAGTGAAAGCAGCACAGATTCGAGCTTGTGTAAAAAAAGCTGTGTTGTGTGTTCGCATTCTCGACCCCAGATCTCTTCTCCCTGCATATGTCTCGATACCCACTTACTCGGCGAAACGTGGGCTCTAGGTTCATGAATGGCCAATTCACCATCACTTCAACAGCTGCGTATGCTTGTATGCGAGGTAACACGACGCACACGTTACACAACTTTACGGCCCCTAGATGTCCAAAGTCCCTTTGTTCGCCATCTTTAATTCTGGCGCGAGAGAAGACACTGGGTCACAGATGCGATGAAAAACATCTGCGATATTCAGTAAGCCTTAACTCTACGAACACGCCTTCTTTTTTTTCTTTCTTTCTTTGTTAAGGTTTGGTTTCTTTAACAATAGTGTTGATCATCAGTCACGAATTCAATTTGAAGCTACGCTACAATCTTGGACAAAACAGTTGAGGCACTTAATTAAAAATTAACGCCTCTCCCCCCCACCCACTACTTTGTTGTTTGCTTGCCGTTATATCCGAGACCAACACTGCAATAGGGGAGGGGGGGGGGGGGGGGTTGGCGGTTG
>JAOBRG010371314.1:0-11800 GCA_027574985.1 Umimayanthus nakama
TGGGACTGGGAATGACAACAAGTTTTTCCCGCTTTCTCGCACCTAATTGGCTAGTTTCATAGTCTCAGATCAGCTGGCAGCAATAAAATAATCACCTAGGCAACTGCTCCTTCATGGCACAGTTAGTTAATCACTTGCCGCAACATCTGTGGGCCGGGGATCGAGCCCGAATCGAGTCCCGATAGTTTCTGTGAAAATATTTTTTTTGTTTTCTTTTTTTTTTGTTTATTTTTTTCTTTCAATATGTAATCGGTTGTCTTTTCTCTTCTCTGTTAAGGCAGGTCAATAAAATCAAACTTTGTTGCCAGGACAGTTCCTTGTTCAACCCAGGACAGTTCGAGAAATGCAGTGTTTGTCGTTTGAAACGAATTTCAGTTCGAGTTTATATCGGGAACTTTTCCGTTTCGATTTACCTGAATGTGTTTATTTCCACAGTTATTGATTTATTTATTTTGACCTCAACCCGCAACCTGCAACCTGCAACCCGCAACCCGCAACCTGCAACCTGCAAATTACACCCTCCGTTTTTTGCCTTCCCGAATAACTAGAACGCCAAGCTACGCTGGCTACAAAATCTCAGGCTCTGCATTATTTTAAAAATATTCTTTAAATTTAGCCACTTTATTCTTATAAAATATTGAGCATAATAGCTTGAACCAAGAACCGATAAAGATCACAGCTAAAGCTGTGCTAATATAGGTGTATTGTTAAGTCAATTTTATGCACTTAATTCGAGGATCTACGAAGGTTTTGTATGTTTTAAGAACCCAGATGAAGTCTGAGACTTCTTCAGTACAGATTGCTTTAGACATCAAGCTTTGCTGAAAGTTTTGCTTGATGTACAGGTAATAAGTAAGACCCAGCAAGTTCGGATCTGTAGGTAACTGTTATCCTAGGCGGGGCCAACATCAACAAAGTACATAACGAAATCTCCTACTAAAACAGTTTGAATTCTGAGGCTATAAGTCCCTAATTATCTTAAAATCTGGCATCTGGGCAAGCGAACCCATAATAAAACTATACTTTTGCTACGCATTTCTTTAGATTTTAACTTATACATACTTATACAGTGCCATACCTCAATATTGTAAAATTAATCTATTTACAGAAAGAAATGCAAATAAATTTAAAGTTGTTGTTGCCATGAACATGAAAAGTTCAATTGATGTGGTTTTCTGGAGAACAAAAACAATGTTGCAACCATTTTAAACTTTGCATGAGTTCAAATTGTTTAGTTTCTAGTTTTTCAAGTTGACACACCATCACATAAAATTTAAAAGAAACAAATTAGGCCAAGTAAAAAAAATTATTAGTTTCCCGTCCCCGCCCGCCTCCTTTTTGCGTGCCCGCTCCATTTTTTTATTATTTATTATTTTCCTTTTATAATCTAAAAATACCTCAGCGAAATCTTAGAATCGTTGGTTAAAAACCCGATTCTGCTGTGAAATAACCTCAAAATACAAACAGTAAATCGCTTTTGATGAATTGATTCGTAAATATAAAATGTAACAACTGTATGAGACTCTATTGTCAGGGACTGCTGCGAAATGAAACATAAAACCGGCGTGGTTGTTACGGAATTGACAACGTCGCTTCCCATATCTGCTTTCTTTCTTGTGGCTAAGTCTACACGATTCAATATGTTCTGATCAAGGAAAGGTGGCGAAGCAGAAGCACAACAGCCTTCAAGCTAAAATAATGTTTGAGAAATAAATGAATATAAAAATAGATTGCTCGCTTAAATTTTGAACATTGCAATATTCTTTTGAATTCAGTTGGAGTTTCCAAACATCAAAGGACGCCAGTACACACTTTTCTATAAGAACAAATTTTACAAGAACAACCACACTGAGATTTGCCAAAAAAATTAAGAACAAGCTAAGAACAATCACCCAGCTGAAGTTTTGATCAGAAAAGTTTAATTTTTTTTAATCCTTGTACGAAGAATGAGATACACATGTACGGAGAGAGCTGGATCATCGAGCGCTAGCTGGAGGAATGACATGACGTCCGCGAACTCTGTATATGGACAGTTTCAAATGTTTTCGCATACAGCAGGATGAAACAATAGCAAACACGTATTTCTTAGCGTCGTTTTGTTGTTCCGAGTGGAATTACCAGGAAATAAGAACAATTTAATAACAATCAGTTGAGGCTGAAATCGCCAAAAATTTAAGAACAGCACAGGCTGAGCCGAAAGTTACTGGTTCTTGTAAAAAAATAGCGTGTATTGGAAGTTGAAAGATCCAAATTTTTGAGTAACTAAGGGTCAAAACGAAAATTGGCTGGTGTTAATAATATTAATAATAATGTTTAACCAGGGAGCCTACATCGCCGAAGCAGTTTTCAGTAGGGCCCTGCAACATAATAACAAAATGTAAATAATGAAAGTGAATAAAATATATATAAATATAAAAGCTAAAAGATAAAAAATGTTTACATAAAAAAAAAAAATGAAACTAGCTATATGAATGTATTAGGAAGGTTTAAGATAGGTTCTTACACTCTTTGTAAGGGTCTTAAGCTTTCCTAGCACGGCCTCTGTTCCACGAACCATTAATCACTCTGAAATCCAAGAAGTCATAAGCCCTGGATTACGTATTATGTTGTTTTATTGGAAGCAAAGGGCTTATAAAACCTATATTCGTGAAAATAACAAAAAATGAAAAAATAATAAATAATAAGGACCTCCCGCCTCATGTTTTTGGTGATTCCGGATGGGAAACTAATAATTTTTTTTACTTGGCCTTAGTTACACATACAAGAAAAGGAAATATGGCAGGTTGTTAAAAAATAAGCAGCCGCCTTCATGGAAATGCTAGCCCCAGTTGCTTGATGTCCCTACCGTGTTGCCAAACAACCCCGGCACTAATGGGAAACATTAGAAGGAAAGGCTTTAGTAACACTGGTTTATCATTAACCACCTAACGGGCGCCAGTGACAAATGAGTGCCGTCAGTGGACAATACAAGTGCTACAAACACTTACACTTGATGTAATGGTAAACTGCCATGTCACCTCCTTGCCCCGCGTAATATGTGGAATATACAGCTTCTCACTGCAAGTAACTCTATAACCACTGCCAACCTCCACAATCTGTATAATATTAATGGAGCAAACACCATTAATCAAAATTTAATGAAACCATGGACCAACAATACCTCAAAACTTAGATTTAACTAAATAAAACACTTACTTATAATACATGTAAGTAGATTTTGGAAAGATCTTTATGACCACAAAATGGGTTTTATTTTCAAAAACCTCATACAAGTATTGTCAGTTGTGAAGATTTTGAAAAACAATTTTTCACTGGAAGTACAGTAACTTCAATTTGCACTTGACTGCACTGTCTTCAAGGTCAATTTTTTTCAAACAGTTTTCTACATGAACTCAGGGAAACGGAAAAGCCGTGACTTGATAAGTTGACATATTGCTGTAAAGATTAGCAAAACACACTTACTTAATTTTGGGGCCTTTCACCAACCGCTGGGATAAAAGCCCCCTTGCTATAGTCCTCCATGGTATAAGCCCTTCAGGGTCTGGTTGTACAAAAGTGGGTTAGCACTAACCAAGGGTTAAATTTTGACCTACAATTAGGTTTATCTCATTAAAGATTGATTTGGGCTGTCACTTCAAGTTCACTAAATTGTGTTTCCTTGGGGTGTACTTTCAGTAATACTTTAGAAAGACCAGACTTGATAAGATAAAATAAATAAGTGTAAAGATTCACTTAAAAACCTGGGTTAAATTTAACCCACTTTTGAACAACCGGCTCCAGGAATAAGCCCCCTTGGTATAAACCTCAGAGTACAAGTCCCCCAGGTTTAAGCCCCCTAGATACACAAGCCCCCAGGTATAAGGTTCCCCAGGTATAAGCCCTCTGGGTACAAGTTACCAGGATACCAGCCCCCCTGGGTAAAGGTCCCTACTAGGTAAAAGACCCCAGCTATAATCCCCCCACATATAGGCTCACAGGTATAAGCATCCCCCAGGTATAAGCCCTCCTTGGTATAAGCCCCCCTGGGTATAAGTACCAAGGTATAAGTCCCCCTGGATATAAGCACCCTTGGGTATAAGTACCAAGGTATAAGCCCCTCATATACAAGCCCCCCTGGATATAAATACCAAGGTATAAGCCCCCCATATATAAGCCCCCCTTGGTATAAGTACCAAGGTATAAGCCCCCCATGTATAAGAATTCCCAAGGTACAGTATAAGCCCCAAGGTATAAGCCTCAAGGTATAAGCCCCAAGGTACAGTAAAAGCCCCAAGGTACAGTATAAGCCCCAAGGAATAAGCCCCAAGGTCTAGTATAAGCCCCAAGATACAGTATAAGCCCCAAGGTATAAGCCCCAAGGTACAGTATAAGCCCCAAGGTATAAGCCCCAAGGTATAAGCCCCAAGGTACAGTATAAGCCCCAAGGTATAAGCCCCAAGGTACAGTATAAGCTCCAAGGTATAAGCCTCAAGGTATAAGCCCCAAGGTACAGTATAAGCCCCAAGGTACAGTATAAGCCCCAAGGAAAAAGCCCGAAGGTCTAGTATAAGCCCCAAGGTACAGTATAAGCCCCAAGGTATAAGCCCCAAGGTACAGTATAAGCCCCAAGGTATAAGCCCCAAGGTACAGTATAAGCCCCAAGGAATAAGCCCCAAGGTACAGTATAAGCCCCAAGGTATAAGCCCCAAGGTACAGTATAAGCTCCAAGGTATAAGCCTCAAGGTATAAGCCCCAAGGTACAGTATAAGCCCCAAGGTATAAGCCCCAGGGTACAGTATAAGCCCCAAGGAATAAGCCACCAAGAAATACCAAGAAAAACTCACCAGTGTAGCTTCTTTTCTTTTCTCTACCTTAGCCTTCTCTAACTCTCTCAACAACTGTGTCGCAAGTGTGTCCACCCCATTTACTTGCCTTCCCCCTTCCTTCTGCTGGGCTCTCCTTTGCCTGTTCCACTCAGTGAGTTCAAATTCACTGTGAGCATGGATGCAGGAGTCACCATACCAACACATGTTCAGCTTCTTACATAATTTAAATGTTGTCTCACCCTCTGGAGGAGGGCGGCACTTCCAACCATTCATTCCTCTATAAATTGATTAATACACTGCTGTCCATTCTGAATGAATGCTGTGTTACAATGAAAAAATACATAGTCAGTGTTTTTACTATGATCATTATTAAGGTGGATCATGGTCTAAGCTTCTTATAACACAATACAAGGTACACAAACACAGTACATTTACAGTCATTAACAATACAGCACATCTACAACACAATACCTTACCAATGGAGTACTATTAATACTGTACAATACAGTCATTTACAGTACAACACATCTGCAACACAATATAGTACCATATGCATCAATACAGTACAATGGCTACAAATTGTCATTTTAGTGACTGCCACTTTTTATATATGCATACTTGCCAACATTTGGAAAACAGAAATCATGACATTTTCACTGTGAACGCCAAAGGCACAAGCATTTTCTAGGGAGGTTCAAGGACATGCTCCCTCCCCTGGAAAATTTTTGAATTTTCTTTGTCTAGAATCACTGAAAATACCCCTAATTTGATAACATTGATAAAATCAGTACATAGATTCAAACTCAGATTTGAGTGTGGAACATGCAGCACTGCAATATTTTACCAAAATCAAGCACTGGCTGAAATTCTGGAAAATTGGGATGTCCCGATTTTCAGAGGTTTTAAAGGTCAAAAGTCAGGATTGTCTTGATTAAATCAGGACAGTTGGCAAGTATGTATATGACCAAGGAATTCTTATTGTTGGCAGGCTTCTTTTTCCATCTTAAGTATTAACAACAACAACAACAACAATTTATTGTGCTCTTTTTAGACTATTTACATGAAAGAATATTTAAGCGAAGTTTATAAGTTGGAAGGAGCACAAGCCACTTGAAAAATAGTAGGAACTAGTCGCGTCAAGTGACTTTGGTCAAGTATTCATCAGATACATCGATTATTTCTGCACTTCAGATAAAATCATTTCAATAGCCCTTATCGCGGCCTTAATCTTTGCATGTCTTCAATTTTTGTAAAAATACACAATACATTCTTCATTTCTTTTACATATATCTTGCGTTACAGTTAGCATGTGCAATCCGTGGCTTCAACTCAGGCATAGAAAAGTCGATTCTCGAGTGACAGCTGTATTTTTATAATGATGTTAATCGATTAGTTCTAATAATAATGAGTATAATAACAGCTTCCTCATCCTCCAGTTGTCAAAACAACAAACAATTACAGTCATCCCCATCAGAACTACACTACTATTAAACCTGGCCAACACTCGTCAAACAGCATCGGTCCTTTCACTCTGTCAAATCTGCACTTAACAACGGCCACCGCTGGGGAATACATTTCGAAAGTTCACGGCAGCACTTTGCTGACGAGTCGTTAATGCTTGTACTAAAATATAATTACAATAAAAAAGATATGATGATAAAGTCACTACTACTAGTTCTACTACTACTACTATAACAGTAGTTCTGAACATATAAAAAGATAAAAGCTAACTTTAAAGTCTCTATCGCAATTGAATCAAGTCACTATTGCAACTACTCGTTTATTCTGTCCGGAAGTGAACTGAAAATAATTTAATTGAGTGCATTAAAAACCGAAGTCAAAAGCAGAAATGTTACCCTGGTTCAAAGCACAAAACTGAAATTTTGTAAACAAAACTTTACCGAAATTTTATTAACTAGCCTTCTGTTTGATGGATCTGATATCAGTTTGCAACGAACGTCAAAAGAAACCTACCTTTTACCTTACGGCTTACTCTTGTTTAGTTGCAGTGGCGTGTGTAAATTTTTGCCGTTTAATGAGCCATTTATTTGCATGAAATCGATACGCTGGAAAAACTGAAAAAAGGCAAACCTGGAGCCTTTAACTTTTAAAAAGTTACAAGAAAGTGGAATTGTTGTAACCACATGTACGTAAGATCGTTTTACTGGCAGGAACTTTTGTCATCTTCGTCTTCCGAACCGTCTTTCGGTGGAATCCCCGCCGTTGCCATATTGGACTACCCAGAATACTTTGCGCTTGTGTATTAGCCAACAAAAGCTGCCGCCCAAATATCAACGGATGAAAGTCTGGATACAGTACAAGTCGAACGACCGACTGTGCTAGGAAAAAAGTGGGGTTTGTTGTATATGGTTCGATAAGGTATATCTGGAGAAACTTCAGAAACGCGCAATGCGCATTATTTTTCCTTTTATGCATAACAAAGCAGCACCTACCTGGTACGTATGAGCGCAGGGAAACCATTACAGCAAAGCTCTTTAATGTTGTTATTTCAAACTCCAATCATAAGCTGCATAGCTTCCTCCCAACTAGAAACCAGTCCAAATACTCCTTAAGAAATGACAGAACATACCACCTTCCAGGAGCCAAAACAAATAGATTGAAAAACACTTTTATATACAATAGTTGTAGATAAATTTTAATTGAGTTTTGTTTCCACAGTTTATCTTGTAATTTTAGTTATCCACTTCATAACTTTCATACTATAGCTTTAACATATTATATCACATGTAAAGTTTTAACGTAATTCAGCACAAGATTGCTGCAATTTTAAAACTTAATAAAATCTATCTATCTATCTGCATGATTTCTCTGAGAAAATTCGTTCCGACATACAAAATGATGTCAAGTATGAAATACCGGGATAGAAAAATCAATAGAACGCGATCGGTGTAAAACGAGGACTGTGGAATAGGTGTAAAACGCAGACTAAGTTTGCAGACTGGGTGCAAAATGCAGAATGAGCCGTCGAAATGCACAAGCAGTTTCTCCCATGTATTGGGTGTATGGATATGTGCCGTTGGACGGGTATGGTTTTCGATGGTTTTCAAGCCATACACTCCGGGATAGGGTCTAGCTGTCATAAAAAATGGTCTAGAATAGGTTCCCCTGCAAATTGGGAGTTTTTTCCAGATGCCCACGGAAAATCAGTGGCGCGTACAATACACGGAATAAGAACGCAAATGGTGCTGATCTTTAGAAGTTTTAATTTTGTTTCAGTTTCTGATAATTTTTTTCAACTGTGTTTCTCTCGATTACGTTTAGATTTTTTCAATTCGATTCAGATTTCTTTGTTCTTCCAAAATTTTTAAATATTTTTAGAAAACATTAAATAATTTAGAAACAAAATAGTCTTTAAAAAAGAACAAGATAAACTTATGCAAAAAAACTATAAAAATCCTTGTCACAGTTCTAGGCCAGGCGCGTAGCCAGGATTTTTTGTCGGGGGGGTGCGTACCTCAAGAACCGGGACCAAGCTTCCGTTGACGCATAAATATGAGATGTCTCAAGCTTTCGTCGTATGTTTGCAAGGATTTCAACACCTCTATCGGGTGTCCTGTCGAGATTTTGACATATATTCGCGAGAGAACCTATTGTTGTTTTGAACTTTTGTCATGCTTGGAGTTCCATAATGGGCCGCTTAACTGGATTATAAACATACTTTTGTGTCATGCGATATCAATTACTGAATTAGTGTGTTTATTTCCTATTGTTCAAATGACCCTAAAATGTATCTATTTATAGCAATTTGCTTGTTACTTAAACCAAATCGTGAAACGTGAATAAAATTACTATTACTCAGTTTACTATTATTACTGACAGAAAAGAAAAATACAATGGCTGTTTCATTTATCAAAAACCATATTGGAGACATTTTCCTGGATCTTTCTTCTTCAACGACAACTTCGGGGCTTAAAAATCAAATTTAAACAGCCTCTTTCCACCCAGCAGTTCTTTGTCGCAAGTGTCATGATCTTTTGTTTATATGGATGCCAACGGCGAAACAGCAACAACTAAGGTCTAGCAGGATAAACATCAGCATAGCGTCCAACTCTATAAATAATTCTGTGAGCATCTCAATCCTTGAAAAATATTCTGGATATCTAGCTAGAAGTTTGTACTTGTCTTTAGATAAACATTTAAAATATGCCAAGAAACACGCAAAAGGGGTGCTTAGTTAATACCCAACTTCTGACAAAACATTTAAGATTACTTTACAGACCCGTAGCCAGGATTTTTCGTGGGGGGGGGAGGTACGTACCTCAAGAACCGGGACCAAATAACTAACGTTAGAATGATACGCTATGCTAGTTCCGAAGACACACAACGTAGAGCCGGTGTCCAATCTAAGGACTATTAGACTCAAATTATTTGGGACAGCTTTTAATGGTACGTGAAACTTAAGCGAGTGCCGAAGGCGCGAGCCGCTAGGGGGTCTGAGGGTATGCTTCAACAGAACATTTTCAATTTTGAAAGCCTTAAAACGCCCTTTCCAGCACTCTCAGGCCGATAGCTGTGTCACAAAGCTTTAGAAAATTGATTACTATCTTTTTAACTTTGACAGAATGAACCTTCTCATCACTGACCTGTAATATATTTTCATAATTGATAATTATTGTCACGCCCCTTTTAATGCTCGCAAAATACGATACTAGTAATTTACGAAGGTCCAAAAAGTACACAGTGCAGTTTTACTTCTGTACATTTTAATACGCTTCGCAAGATAACAATCAGCTCGCTTGGAAAAAGACTTGTCTTTAGTGTCTCACAGGGTCATGGTGTAAAACGGGTCGGCGAATAAGCAGCAGAATGTTTGGTTTGGCAATGTTGGAACTGGCTGGATGGCCCTCCAATCGACGCGAACAGGCCAGCCTTGTTTTAAAAGTGATTTTATTTTGAGGTTCTTGCGTCATTCAGCATGGCTACGACTCGGAATTGACCCGAATATCCAAGTTAAGCGGTTCGTTAATCTGCTGACAAATATTCTGACAATTTAACAAAAATAAGTTTCTCTGGTCGTTGGTTTGTGAGAGCTGTTCTGCAAAATCGGGATACTCGTGCCCCGTCTCAGGTAAAATCGGAACAGCGTTGCCCATCATTTTCTGTTCTAAAAGAGCTTATGGAGGGACGTTCAGTCAATTCGCAATAGTTAAGAAAATGACCTTAACCGATCTCGCTTACAGAATAACAGTGGAACAAAAATTGGAAATCGCTCCTGGTGCGATGGAATTGCGTCAAAGTACTGTTTTAAAAATAGTCATAAAATTAAATTATCTGCACACTGATATGTTTTAAGATGTTCGACATTTGTTAATATAAATTTCTCGAGGGGGTGAAGCCATTTTTTATTGATTGTTAATCTTAGTCATAGAAAATAAAAGCCCGTGATCCTCGACTCAGACTGCGGCTGTGAACTAGAAAAATTGTAGTTTGTTAAACGAGAAATACTACTTTCTTTACTCGTTATTTGTGACGTCAGTCTCACTATTTTTTCTAGATGTGATATTTGAGCCAACATGGGACCGGAAGGTACTGTGAATGATCCTTTTGTTTCTGACTTGTTTGACCTGGTCGAGCGCACATGTTTCATCTTCAGGCGTTTGCAGTAGTTGTCAGCACAGTGCACAGTGACAGTGCATTCTACTCTCGGCACGAGTTTGTGCGTTACTTGCGCTATCCTACTCGGCTTACTGTTCCAGACGTTCGTTGGAGGAAAAGAAAGAATTAGGGTGCCCCTTAAATGCAGAAACATGTTTAGAAGGTTTCAAGTCGGAAATCATAACGTTTGCCTGCCTGAACAGTTGAAGTCAGGCTCAAAGGTCGTCAGAGGCCAAAAGAGTGGACTTGGACAGTCGTAATAAGACTGAAAGCGCAAAGGCCTATGCACTAAATACTCAAGACCAATGGGAAAAAGAAATAGAAATAGTGCAGCTTGAAGCTAATAGCAGCTCAGTTCTTCAAGGTAAGTCTCTCATTCTATCATACCGTGTTACGGGTACACGTACACGTATTATATGACCTTGTTATTTATTCTTTTGTTTTAACACTTTTACCTTGTCTACAGTATAACAAAAACCTTTGTATATTTGCCAATAAAATCCCACTTCCATCTGAGTCTGTGCGGAGGTGGTAGCCGTGGTTAGAAGAAGTGTCGGACATAGACCACAGAATGTTGTTGAGTGGGCCAGCTTAATGTTTACTTTTTGCTATAGAATTCGCACTTCTTAACTTATAGTTGCGTTTATTTCGGTAAACGCTAACAGGTTGCCACTTCCAAGACATGCACTTTAGGAAAGTTTGTTGAGACTACTAGGTGAGTAACGTAGAATTACCTCAAATACAGACAAGTCATCTACAAATTTCATTAAAACATGGCAGTTCTTTATATAGCAAGGCAACTTACTAAGATTGAGAATAGTTCAGCTCCTTTCGGGGTTCCTCCGTTAATTGGTTTAAATTTGAATATGTCAGTAATCCAAACGCACCTTGAGCGCTGTGTTAAGAGGGATCTTATCAATCTAACAAGGGCAGGGTGCATATCAAGCTTGTTCGTTTCAGCACACAGTACATTACGGTCCACTAGGTCAAAGCCTTTGCCCTTTTCAAATTCTTATCGTACCGTACCATTACTAAAAATATTAGCGAGTGTTCGGTTTATTACTGGAGTTTGCCGTTTTCAGTGTTTTATCGTGCCTATATAATGTATCATTACCAAAAATATTAACGAGTCGACTTTTGGCAAGTCTTCTACTCTACCAGTTTGGTTATGTATACACCATGCACCAGCTGAAAAATCAACTTAAAATGTTTTTCCGTCTCGAAATTTTTTAAAACGTCATAAATCTATACAAAATTAGTTCCCACCACAAACAAAGATCTCCGAGAAACCGGATGAAAAAGACTATCTTTAGAACACCAAGTTCTATAGATTTTTCATTATAGCTACTACTTTTACGCAGAAACTCCAGCCCTTATTT
>JAOBRG010371325.1:0-11800 GCA_027574985.1 Umimayanthus nakama
CCCCCACCACCACCACCACCACCACCAACACCACCAACACCAAGAGCCAAAAAGGTCCGCCTGATGAGACTGTAAAAGACTTAAATTGAAACAAAAATAACCTTGTGATGGTAAAATTGACAATTTTATTGCATTTCCAGCAGTTTGAAGACCTCATTTTTTTTATTTTTCCCGGATGAGCATGCCCTCGGACCACTCAAAAATCAAAGCAGAGTGTTCAGCCATTCCGAATTAGGAGAGAATGTCCTGATTATACTCTAGAACCTCGAATCCCGATTTGATTTTAGTCGGGGCACGAGTAGCCCGGTTTTGAAGAACAGCTCTCACAAGCCAACGAGCAGTAAAACAATGAATTATATTTTTGTTAAATTATCAATATGTTTGCCAGTAGTTTAACAAACCGCTTAACTTGATTATCCAAGGGAACACCGAGTTGCAGTCATGATGAATGACGCAAGAACTACAAAATAAGATCACGTAACAACGCTGGCCTGTTCGATCGGAGGGCTTTCTATCCTCCCAGCATTTTCAAATCAAACACTTTGCTGCTAATTCACCGATTCTTTAACACCATAACCATGTGAGACACTAATGGTCAGTCTTTTTCCCAGCGAGCTGACTGTAAACTCGCGGAACGTAATATTACAGAAGATAAAACTTCACTGTGCACTTTTTGGTCCTTCGTAAGGAACTAGTATCGAATTTTGCTAGCATTATAAAGCGTGTGACAATACTTATCAATTTCGAAAATACAGCTGATGATAACGTTCTTTTTGTCAAAGTAAAGAAGAAAACAATTCTTAATTTTTAGGAAGCTTTTTGACGCAACCATCGGCCTAAGAGTGCTGGAATTAGCGTTTTAAGGCTTTCAGCTTTAAAAATTTTCTGGGGGAGGCACGCCCGCAGACCCCCCTAGCGCCCTAGTTTCCTAAACTTTATGCATTATTTATCGGATCCACACTGATGTAAACAAAACCGTTAAGATCGGTGTTGTTGTTAAAACTCTTTTTGCTTCGTGATAGATCAAAGTTCTCGACAGTGGCTACGAAAAACGCATGAAGTAAATAGCACATTGTCATGTGAACCGGTTATAAGTAAAACTCCGCGTCACCTGTTTACTGCCAAAACATAACATAAGCCCCGGTAAATTTCCTGTATGTTGTTTATTATTTAGTGGATCCACAATGTTGTAAACAAACCGTTCTACAAAGTACCAATAAATTGATAATCTTGCTGGTTATTGTTTTGAGTCTATTCGGCAATTTCAAAAAGGGTGCATTGTTCTCCGGGCATTGTTTGACATATGCATTCAAAGTCGTACACACTCTAAGCACGCGAAGTTGTTTTGATGAGCTACCCAATGTAGATGTATGTATCAGCAAGGTACACAAGTTAGAAAACTGTGTTTGATGTTGACAAGTTATTTGGCTGTTCAAATGCATATTTTTCTCGCAACGAGGAAAACGACCCTATTTTATCCTTCAACTAAATTTATACCCAGAACTCTGATGCAACCTTTTTTCTCGCCTGTCTTTAGGGCCGTAGCCAGACACAAAATTTAGGGGGGGGCATTGTCAAGAAACGAAAGTTCTTAGTTGAGTTGGTTTGCTACAGACGCTTTTTAGCTCCTTTTGAGACAAAGTATACAAAAAATTACTTCCGGTCCAAAATTTAGGGGGGGCATTTGCCTCCCCTGCCTGACGCTGGTTACGGCCCTGGTCTTACGACTCGAATTTGATGAGTTTGGGTTACTGGGGAAAGCAGTAAGTCTTGGTTGCTCTGGACCAATAAGTATTCACTGTGGTTTAAACATGATCAGCTGTAGTGTTGAATAACTGTTGACTCTGTGTCAAGGTTACCGTTCACCTTTGGCGGTGTTTTTAGTTTTTCGTATGTAACTTCGTTAATACGCATCGGTTACCAACAGACCTATATATCAATAGAAAGTTCATGAAGTTATCTATGTATTTTGTTTATTAGTTTTATTACCGTTTGCATTGTCGCAGTTTTAGCCAAAACATGTCTCGAGAAATTCACTCCTAAATTACGCCGCACGTCCTACAACTTCACTTCCGGTAAAAACTCTCGTTCGTCACATCTCGCAAACTATTAGACTTATTGAAAAAAAGGTTCTTGCTGCTAAAGGTTCATTTAATGTATATTTATATTCTGCGAAAATGTCTATTTCGATATTTTGTTCCGTTCCAACATGAACGGTAACCTTAAGTCAACAGACGGGAAATGGCAAATGACAAGTGTGCAAAACTTTCTGAACTAGAAAATTTCAGCACTGTTACCTGCAGTTGCCTTGGAAACGAGAATTAACTAAAACGATAAAGCACTTTCGAATAAACAATGAGGCGGACAGGTAGTAGTTTCGCCGCAAAAATGTTTTGTTTAGCAGAAAAGTAGCGATGCTTTTATCGGTGACATAAGAGAGTTTTCGATTTGTGCTTTATACTTAAGTCTAATGTAATTAAAACCGTCAATTGTTAAAACAGTTGTAGTCAGGAAATTAGAAGTCTAAAAAGTCTTTTCCTACAACTTATATTAAAAACCCTTTCTGACAAACTAATCTCTCACGAACATCGTTGTCAGATTAATCGACTTCTCAGACTTCAACGTAGTTCGTTCAACCGTTGGAACAAATATGGAACTTACTAGACAATTTTGTAAGAAATTTTAGTTTTTTAATTTCCTTTCCATACAAATTATTTTTTGTTCTCAACTTCAAAATTTACCTGCGACCTCTTTTACTTTTATTACGTAGAAACAACCACATTCCTGCAATCCCATTAGCTTTTAAAAATCATTTTTTAAAATAGTCTAACTTTTGCAATGACGATAGCTGTTTCTGTAACAACCTTTGGTTATTTAAAAATATAATTAGGGAGCGATGACACCTTTAAACGGAAGATAATAGTGCTATGTAGCAAAACTTAATCGTTTGATTTAAAGATTTGCAATCGGCCTATGGAAATCGAAACAAGTTCTTGAATGTATTTTGGGAAAGCCGAGGGTAAGACTTCGTTGTGTACAAATGTATATCGCAAAGCAAATCACAGCTAACACTGACTTATGCTTTTCTTAAATTTCCTTGAACTCATTTGAAGCTTACCCTGCCAGACTACTTCCAATCTCAAAGAAACAGAACCATACATAGTTCCATTATTAATAGTTTTTTCTCTGCCGCTATTATATTATTTGTTATAGAGTTCAGATCAGAACTGATGAAGACCCTTTGGGTCGAAAGATCTTTCTTTCTTCTTTTATGGTGTAACTTTATGGTGTAGCTCAAGTTTTTGCTTTGCTCAAACGTTGTCAAAAAAAGAAAACGGAAACTGGAACAATCAATTACAGAGAGATTTTTTTTAAAAAAAAAATAGTAGTTGGTTTTGGAGTGGGGTGCACCTTTAGTAACTTGAGACGTTAGGAATTGTTTTGTGCCACAATTACCGGTTTCGATCATTCGAGGCCTCTCATCATCCTCGCTTTCAACCCTCGCACTGTAACTTTTAAAAAGTTTAGCTATAATTTGCGGCACTTACAAAGCAGTTTAGAAAAGGAAGTTTGGACAAGAAGACTCATCACCAGCTATAAGGAAGCTTGCGTGCGTTATTCGACAAGTGAAAAAACGTTTTTAGAACGGGTGATATTGGCATAGAAATACACGCTTGGACATGCTCCAGTTAAGTCTAATTGTATGTATTTGTATTAATGCGGTCTTTTGTTAATTGGACACTTTCGAGTTGCAAGAGGGTGCGAACCGCCCCAGTTCATGACAGTTGATAAGAGCAAGCAGTGTTTTTTAAAATGACTTAGCTCGTCATTTCCATATCCACTGCACCGCCGACAGATCTCGCAACACTATAGTGGTGCTATTCGCCCGATATCGAGGCGGAACGAGGACTTTGATTTAACAAGATCAAAGCCAGCGAAGTTGAATCAGTCGGTGGCAATGTCTTTTGTGCCAGTTGTGTCAGCTGTCAAGCTTGCCGCAGCGAATGGGATCTGGAGAGATTGTTGAACCTGTTAGAGCGTTAAACGAGCACATTTCTTTGTTTATCTCACTCCCAAGGTTATCATAGGTCGATTACACGACTGTGGATTGCTGCACTCAGACCTCTTCATAGAATACAAAGAAAACAGGGTTCAATCGGCTTTGTACTGTCAACTTGTGCTTAGGAAAGTGTTAAAGGAACTTTCTATATCTTTTGGAAGAGTTTTCCAGCAATGTGTGACGAGTCTAAGGGAGACAATAGCTACCAGTTGGAACAAAAAACTGATTCGAAAGTTGCACGAATTCAGTGCACCGACACAAACACACAGACACAAATCTGTGTGCACGTGGGGCGAACACTGGCTGCCCTTGGAGATGAACTTAATCTGCGTTACCAAAATCCCTTCTTTGTTCGAGGAATGGTTCCTCAGCATAGCGGCAGCCGAGGGTGTGAGACACGACAGAAGACGAGTTCCGTGTAAAAGTAAGGAGACCATTAGCGTTGACGGGAGTTCAACCCACTGAACAAGCCATGGAGAGTGTCGGAGCTTAAGTTCGTTTCCATGGAAAAGGAAACAAGACAAGCTAATTTCAGTGTTTGTTACTGATCTAAAATCATTTTCAAATGAAACGGGAATGAACTATGGGTTGAGAGCAAAGTTTAAATCGGGTTTTCAGCCAGTTTGCTAATACCACGCCATGCTGTAAATATTGCTGTTTGCGTGTTAAGGAACTCGCTAAGGGTTTTCCCCTAAGGTGGGTTTCGTGGGAACAAAAACATTCCGCCATAAAAACTAAAAATATAGATGAAGAGAAGTTGATCTATACTTGATTCATAAGTTTTATGCAAACTGCTCGCTAGAATGGAATTTTTTTTTTTTACCGGAAACAAGTCGAGGCAAAAATGATGTAACTGTAACTTTGACAATCGTCAAACACTGTATTGTTCTGCTCCTCATTCCCAGTTTGACATCGTCATAACATTGTCTGAAACAGAACTTTTAGTTTATTCTCATCAACACTCGCTCCATTTCACAATAAAAGCAAATGACGGTGTCAATTATCATTCACCCGTTTCAATAGGGAATACAGTCTCACTCGCGTTAGTCAATTCGAATTGATCCAACTTCAAATAAAAGTCTTAAACGAATCTCAGCTCGCGACCACGCAATTATCTGGCCTATCATTGGTAGTGTGTTTATCGCTAGCCCGTGTCGTTCACAACTGCTAGAATTGATAAAGTCCATGTTTATTCTCCGGTACATTGTAATACTCGAGCAGCCGTGATTGTATCGCTCGACTGCACTACACAAAACTTACATACCTCCCAGATAGGAGTTGAAGTCTAAACAATGACTGTTCACTGCAAAAGCTGGCTGCATGTGAGATCGCCGATGATTTATCAGTTTCGATTCGTGAATACCACTTATTGTTCAATACTCGACAATAACACCATCAAGATCTAAATCAGCAGGTTCTGCATTTTCTGAGTCTGTCATTATAAACGACTGTCGATTTGAGAAGCTTTGTTTCCCATAGCCTTCAGTTGTAGGATTTCATGACTGAAAACGTTCCACGAACAGCCAATACTCGGCAGTATTTTTCCGGTGTAGACTGTACACACTGACCATACATCTTGCCTTCTTGGATCGTTTTCACGCAAGTCCTATGTGAGTCAATATAAAGTGCTCTGGCTCTTCTCAATTTTGACTTTTTTTAACTGTCAAACTTGAAAAAATACTCGAAATTTTCAAAATATTCTAGAAAAATGAAGCTGTTGTTCTACATATGCGACATCATTCTGGAATCAGGACACAAAATATTTAGCCACTAACCTTCTATATATAGCAGTGTATTTTTGTGTATACAGATATAATAACTATAAGCGTATAGCATTAAATTATTTTGTCTTGTCTTAAATCTTTGGGAAAATATATTTCGATTTTGCTATCGTGCACAGGCAGCAGCGACTTTGACCGGAAAAATTTTCATTAAATTTAATATTGCAGAATTTTAGCACCTTCAGTCACAAGTTGTGTGCTACAAATGCGCGAAACTTTCGCTTGACTGCACGAAAACACAACCTGACATGCAATAGCTGATAGTGAACCCTAAATATTCTAAACAAAGAGATTGTAAGTTTATGTTACAAATACTAAAGGTTGCAGAATTATCCATCTATCATATTTCATGATTTATAGAATTACACTGATTTTACAGCTTTCGCGCAATGGGACATTTTCGTGTCAAGTTGGCTATTTCGAATCTGCTTGTAAACAAATTCTGTTTTATCTAACCGAGAAAAGCTCACACCGATCCTAACAACTGATGTGTTTACACAAGAAGCAGGTGCCGGGTTTGGGCAATATACAGCTCTCTTTACGATGAGCTGGTTGGAAATTAATTCTTTTCTTCATTTTGTTTTTACTGCGTCTGATTTTAAAACGATTTCACTATTTACTCTTTGACTGTTTCTGCTTTCATGAAAACAATTTTAGTTATTAAATCAGTTGATTTTGATTTAATTCTTATATTTCTGAATAAAAAGACATTTGAAGTTACAAAGACTAATTACCTATACAGTAAATATTACATTGTTCTGTTTTTGTGTTGAATTTGATTGGAGTGTTTTGCTTTTCGGCCGTGCACGCACAATATTGAACGATTTTATGGCAAATAACCTTGATTCTGAGAACATACAAAGCTTCCAAAATTACCGATGATCTTATGACGACAAAAATATCGTTGCCCTGACATCTGAAGCATTCTTTGCTGAAGCTAAAACCTATTATATCAGCAGCCTGCTTGTATGACGAATTGCATTGTAACTCAGCGTAGGTGGTCAACATACTAACACGCTCGTTTATCATGTTGTCAGTGAAAAAATACTTTTTTTCTAAGATTTAAAATTACGCAAAAGATTTATTAAACACGCATTGTGCTGTCAAAGCAAACGGACAGAGGTTTTCATTTTCTCGAGATTGAGGCTTATTTTATTGGTTTTAATTACAAAGCCGCACAAATATACACAAAACTTATAGGAAAACAGCCGCTTTCAAAATAACGGGATTAGAGAATTGCTAATCCTGACTCAATCTTCGAAACAGTAAAACAAAGATTTGCTCAAATTGAAATATTTCACTTTGATTAAGATGGAGATTTGATTATCACCCCAGGAATAGTAAACAATATACTACTCGTCTTTAATCTTGTTTTGGGTTAAGTTGGCTTGGGTTAGGTTGGTTTGGGTGTTACAGTATAAAAGTAGTTAAGAATGTTAGGAATATCTCTTGTTTCGATCGTCAGCCGGTTTCCTTTTAATGCTCTTCTGTAACTACTACGTTTAACTGAGAAATCGTTAAAGTTAACCCGTTTTACGAGAATACTGGTTCTAAATGAACTTAATTCTACGTATGTCAGTATACAAGAATATATGAATAATTTCGAGAAGACAATAATATATTACAAAATCGTCTGGCACGCTCGTTTGAGTGTTCAGATACAATGATAACAAGCTGAACACCACTAGTGTACTAGAACCATATCCGGCCGGCTAAATATGCATTCTAATGAAGAAGTTGTGGTTTCCCCCCTAAAAGAATGCTTCAACATAGAGGTTATTGATTGAATACAAGGTCATAGAAGCACGGAAATATGCTTCAACTCGCATCTTTCAAAAAGTTCTCACTGATTGCTTGCGTTGACATTGTTATAAACAAACCAAAGTTTAACGAACAACTCGCCATGCAGTTGAATGACCACAGTAAAAAGATTAAATTTGTCTTTTGTTTTCGGTCTTGAAAAACATTCAAAGCAGCTACTTATCCGAACGGTTATGAGCATCCGGCTGTAGACAAAGTCTTACCACAAGCCACTAAGTAGTTGGTTGTTACAAAAGACGGGTAGGCGGCAGTCGCGGCAAAAATTCCGAAAGCGCGATGTGAATTTGTTCTATTAATCCTCGGGTTTTGACAAAAAAAATCTTTAATAAATTATTGGTACAGAACTATATCTTCAAAACAAGCAGATTAGTTTAAGGGTTATAACCTTTGTAGCCAAAATTTAAAACTCCAAAAAGATCCTTAAGTTTGGATTCAAGAACTTGTATGGAATTTTGAAATACGCACCGCTGTTCTTTATGTTTTGGTTATATAATCTCTGTTCGGTACCTTCTAAAAGACGTATTTTTTCGTCGAATTCCGCCGTACAAATATCAGAGTACTAAAGATTCAAAGTAAACAATTTCCAATACGGCATTCGCTATTGTTTTGCCGCACATGCCCCTAAAAAGTAACCGGCAAACCAAGATGGCGACGGAACGGCGTGCAATTGTCTCAGAAACGTACCCAGTCGCTTTTAGGCGGCGGAGCCGGGAGCCGTAGAGAACTATGGGAAGTACACAATCCTTCGCGTGCCCCTAAAAGCGACCTGGTATGAGTCTGCAATTGTCTGCAGTATTTATTGTTTTGGCGAGTAAAGCCGGCTGCAGACTAGCCTGCGCACAGGCTCTCCTTGCAGAACTGGGGCTACGGTTTGGGTTATTCCCCTCCGCTCGCTTTGCACAGCGATTCATTTTTGCTCTGCATATCCCTAAACCCACACGACTAGCCTGCAAACAAACAAGCTTTCCTTGAGAAGTTTTTGTAGTGCAATTTTTATTTGCTCGTTTGTAAGAGAAAAAAACGTTTCAGCTCAAGTTTTTCTTTGTCAATTCTCTTTTTTCAACAACTGGCATGCTGGATTTTGAACAAGGAGCTTGTCAAGGAACAAAAGGCTACTAGTATCCTAAACTCGGGCCGCAGTAATTAATTCTGGGCAACAAGTCAATCTTGAAATTGCAGAACCAATATGCCAGGGGCAACCTCATACACAATCTTAGTACTCATCATGTATTTTTGAAAAACGCAGTTCATTTGATTTTATTATGAAAACTTTACTCAAGCAAAGTTTCCATTCTCTGGCCTTCTCTCCATCAAGGAAAAGATAAAGAAAAGAATCCAACAAGTTCAGTAAAAGCTCCACCAATTACCCCCTCCCTAGTGAGCCCCATTTGATTATCTAAAGTAATGTTCTAATATATATACGCACCCTCTCTATCAGTCAAGACAGAAATTTATATATGAGTTGGAAGTTTATTTAAAGTTGATATAAATGAGTGCTTGTGAACAGCAAGTTGCAATCTTAAACATTTTCAATATAAAATGATATCCAGGGATGAATCCAGACTAGTGCAACTAGTTTCCATAAGCTATAGTCAAACCTACACCGAAAAAAATTAATTTGACTTTTATGTTTAGTAGTGTTTCATTATTTGTTTCTGAATCTGTTCCTCTGGTTAAGAGTGAATTTTTTTAAGGGTCTGATAGTTAACAAGTATTCCACAAACGTGCGTTGGATAAGAGCTTTTAGATAGCGGACGAGGCTGGCGCACAGCACCAGGTCGGCTATCATAATCTCATATCCAACAAGCGAGAGTGGAATGATTGTCTTATAAAATACCAAACAATGGATAAAAATATATTGAATTATATTTTCTAGGGAGTCGAGTTTTTGGTCATTTTAAGGGAAAATTTTCCGTGATAAATTTGTCAGTTTCCAAACTTGGACAAATTGCATTTTATAGAATTTGTACCGTGAGTAGAGACTAGAGAGCCAATCAGATAACAATAACTTCAATACCCAGTGCTTGGTATTTAATAAAAACTTTATACCTTTTTTGACAAAAACTTCCCCCTCTCCCCCTCACTACCAGTTTTGTCACCTGTGCAGGCATCAGTGCACAGACAATATACCATTGTACTTTGTGCACTTGTCAAACTCTCCTTTGATTGGTGAAGAGTGAGATATTGTGATCAGTGCACTAGTCAAACTGCCCTTCCAGAGAACTGAACGATATTGTGTTCCCCTTGTTCTTGTCCCGTCTGACAGCAACATTTATTTAAATCGTAGTTGTTCAGGAATTCAGTCGTACAAGCTTTTCTTGTAATTTAAACTTTTTCCTCAATGCTAAGGTTGTGCTACAGCCTTTCAAACTAGTCGACTAAACCCCATTAAGGGGGAGCAACAAGTGAAGTCTAATTTTTAAGCTCAATTACGTCATAATTGACGGTACCTCCGCTGCAATTTAGAAAAACACAAATTTTTATTATAGCGACACAATTTTGAAAATTTTTGGAGATAATTTTGGACAAAAAGTGATGCGGGCGATTTGTTAATTTTGCAGACATTTTTAGTATTCATGGGTTCGCACAGCTCGTCTTAAGAAGTTTTTCCTATTGCTGAAATGACTAAACTCGAAAGCTCATCATGCACTAGCCGATGCTTCGGAGACAAGAAAAACTGTAGTACAGACCACAATTATGTCGCTGAAATAAAAAGCAAATCAGTAACTGTTCATCAGGAGTATACCTAAAACATATGGATTTGTACAATTGGTTTCGGCTCCATTAAACCCTAGACTAGTTGCAGACCATTTTAGCAGGAGCCACAAACTACGTGAGCACAGTTACTGAACAAACATTAGTGTAGGCAAGAAAAAAAATTGTAACACTAGTAAATGTAACTGGCCTATATCCATAATATCTCGCAACAAGCCACGAGAAAATCAGAAGTATATACACTGTTGTGTTGAGGTTTTCGGCCGACAACTTGTGTAGAGAAAATATACATAAATCTAAGAGTTATGCAGTCTCCATTATTTATTTTCTAAAAGATTGGCAAAAAACCGGCAACTACTGAGAATCGCCTACTGATTACTGAGGTTCGAGGATAAATTTAGCTGATTACTGATGATGGATATCAAAAAGTCTAATTGATTTTTGAGAATCGGCTAAAATTTAACTGGTTACAGAGAATCGACCGAACAAATAACTGATTACTGGGAACTGGTACCCCCATCTAGACGCTACTACGATCAGCTGTGAAACCTGACAAATTAGGAATCCATGAAACAAACAAAGAAAGCAACATCATCCTGGCAAAACATCGACTAGTGTATGAATGTGACATTGTCTTGAGAAATTCGTGACCTTCTTCGCGGTAGTTAAAACTATAAAAGTAGTCTTTAGACGGAGTGAAAAGACGTTTTAATAAAGATGAAAGTCTGTTTTAAAATTGGTAACAAGTTTTTTAATCTTCACTCGATTTTAATTTCAAGACAAAGAGTTAGTTTCAAAAGCTTCTAAAAGGTTAATAAATGATGTTTTAACCATGTGTTGAAACTCTATAAGTTTTGTTTTTTTTATATATTTTTTCATATAAAAACAGTTCTACAACTTTTTCCATAGCAAACAACTTTAATAAGAAAATAATTTTCTAACGCACTAGTAAATTGATGCTAAAAACAGGTCAGTGATGATTGTTTTAAATTGTAAATCAAATAATGTAACCTTTACTCAATTTTTGTGTTGGCTTAAAGAAACAGAGGCTAGGCCAGCCTCGTTTCCAGGCTCTTTTCCCATTACCGGGACCGTAAGCGAAAGAGCCTGGGAACGAGGATAAGATCAAACTCAAAAAGGACTTGCTTCATCAGCAAACAAGAGATGTAAACCCCATTCTATAATAGTTGATTAGTACAGCCACAACGAATAAACTGCTTCTAGGTTTGGCCAAAACCCATTCCATACATTTATCAGTTTTATAGTACTCAGCTTATCAATTTGTCCTTTTATGCGTCCTTTTGTGAGTATGCATCCCTTGTTTGGGCAGGCTTGCCCGATTACCCAAGTGATCTGATTGAATCTGTCCAAAGGGAAGCTCTGCGCATTATTCTGCCAAACCTAAGTTATGATCAGGCGCTTG
>JAOBRG010371336.1:0-11799 GCA_027574985.1 Umimayanthus nakama
GAGCATATGATCGAAATGGGTGTCCCAGTTACAAGGTTGCTCATTAAAAGTTACTCCTAAGAGTTTTAGCTCGCTCTAGTACCTTTTAGGGGTTCAATTGAAATTTACCAACGAGTATTCCCGCCTTTCTTGCCTGCGAGTCCTCCCCCGGGACAAGGCATCCACAAACCGAAGAACAGAAATGTTCTACATATAACCAACAAGTTTGTAGCTTGTTTTTAAGGAGTTTTGTATGACTGAATCGCCGAGGGTTCTCTGTCTCAGGTTGGCTTGTGTGTGAGCTTGAGTTAGCCTGTCCGCAGACGTTAATTCTCCATCGCCGATAGAAGCGTTCGGAAAAACGTGCTTCCCGCGGTAAAGGAGAATGAAGTCCGCGGGCAGGCTAGGCAAGCGTACGACTGGTTTCCGTGACGTCACCTAGTAACTGGGCAAGTTTTTGATCCATGCAGGGCAAGTAGGTTTAGTGCAATCATGCATGTCTGGTGTTTCTTGAGATTTCTTATCAACAAAATTTAAGACAGGAAAGAGCCCTTTGAACGAATGCAATACTGCGTCTCTTAGAAAGATTTTTCAAACTGATTGGAAACGGTGACTGCTGGTCGAGCCTGACAAGTTGCTCTGGAAGTCACGCTACCATGACATCACAAACGTTACTGTCATGCCAACCGAAGTGACACGCGAGAAGAACGGGTAATTTTTGCGCTTATGCCCATCAAGAGACAATTCTGTAGTGGTAAACCAGTCCATTGCTGAACGTTCAGCGGGACAAGGTAAATACGCCACTGTGCGATCTCGGCCAATGAAAGCGTAGGCAGCAGTCATGTACAGCTTCTGTTAAAAGTAAGCTCCGGTTCCAAAATAGCTTACGTGAAAGTAGCGTTTTTGGAAGGCCCCAAGAGGACAACTGAATAGAACGGAAGTGTAGATAGGAGTACGATGAAAAACAGATGTAGTTAACAATCGTTGTCTCAGCCGAATAATGAAAGTAATAGCAGTGTGGAGAGAACAAAATCCAAGAGACCAAAGAATAGTGAGTCTCAGCTGGAAGCTGATCTGCTTGACTTGAGTGAGAAAGTCTTTGCACAGCGCTTGGCATTCATTTAGTATCAACACATTCGTGTTCCGTTTGCAAACAAGGACGTTGAGCTCCAGAAACGCTATCACAGGTGACTTACAGGGGGCCCATACTCTTCTCGTAAAGAAAACAGGGTGTGAAGACCACATGGGAGAGTACGTCCTGTGGGTGTAAATGAAGTGTTTTTGCTTATCTTTGCTTTACTTTACTTTAATTTACATAACCCACTGAGCAGACCTTTTTTTCTCAGTACAGAGGTTTTATCAACATACGACAAACAAGGCTCTATCTTAAGACACAGAACACAACCTTTTAAGTTATCCACACGTTTCACAGAACTTTATCTTAACACACAGGGAAAGTGTTTAACTTATCCATGCAAAATTTTAAAGACGCAGAGAACAGGTATTAATTTATCCACTCACAACTCTCAAGAATTTTATTTTAACACAGAGGAAAGGAATTCATTATTCATAAACGATTTACATAACTTCATTTTAACGTAGAGAGGGAACTAATTTACGGATACCACACAAGAATAGGGTATTATACCTCGACAATGAAGGGAACGACTTTGCACACGATTCTCATCACAACAACTAAGAGGCGCTGAGGATGCAAAATTTTGAAACTTGTTTTTATTATGTTTGACAACCCTTGAAATAGAGCTTTTACATATTCACCTTTAGGGTTAACTAAGGCCTAGTTTAGACATCGTGCTTTCGCCGCACCGAACTCCATTATTTCGACTTGGCGCGGTGATGAAAGCACGCTGAAAGTTCGATGTCTAAATTGGCGCACTAATTAAGCACTGTGCCAGAATTTGGCGCGGTAAACCTGAGCAACCAACATATTTTAGTCCAAAAGCAATTGGGTGCGGTGCTCGGTGCCGTGTCTAAAACGCAACCGTGCTTTGACCGTGCCAGACACCGCGCCTATTGGAATTGAGTTCGGTGCGGTGACAGCGCACTAACTAACTAAACTAGAATTCTGTTCAACCTGGAATACGCCTCTGAGAATAGTTTTCTTTAGTGAAACTGCTTTTCCTGTAATTCAGTGAACTTCCTAATTTACCTAACTTACAATAATTTAGAACATACTGTATTAACATTTTTTTCAATATAAATACTAAGCTGAAGCAGAATATATTACTGTGTGCTTTAATTCATCATGAAGTGAAACAATTACGCCGTGTCTAGGAAATGGTAAAAATGTTTTCGTATTCAACGAACGAAGGCTCAAAACGCCAAATACTAGTAGAATCCAACTCTTGAAGCTTTTTTCAAGACTTGAACAACTATCCTTTTCGTAGTAGTCATGACAACGTATGACATCCCTCCAAAGACACAGCAGGTGCGCTTGGTCCATGCCGAACTGTAATAATTTACATAATTCGGACACCTTGTAACCTATTACCGCTGCTCCGTTTCAGCGAAGTTTAACCGTCAACTTAAAGTAGTAAGATCACGTGATAACATCGGGCTTTTAGTCTTCATCTTCTTCGCCGTCATCACCACCATCATCTTCACCACCAAGCCCTTCGCCGCCACTGCTGGCGGCAGACTTTGGTTTGGGCCTGGGACCTTTGCCCAGCGCACCACCGACACCTCCTGGTGAAGTTCAAATACAAGGACAGGTTGTAAGCATTTCATATATGTTCGCACGACAAGACACGTTGCTTGTTGGTTTTATCCACCGAAGTAGCTGCCATCCGCCTTATGATACTGATAACGTGTGCATTCGGCTGCGGATTCAGTGACAAATGCCGAATCACAAGTACTCAAAAACTTCTGAAACGCAATTGGATATGACTGGAGGCCATCGCAGCACAAATCATAGCTTTATGCAATCTTTCACGTGCAATCTGTCTGCTCGTTCTTCAACGGGGTTAAAGCAGAAAGTTAAAAATTTCATGAATTGTCGATGAAGTTATTTTTCTAAACTTCCGAAACTACAAAGGCCTTGGTGACGCATTTTCAAATTCAATGACTTTTCACAACAATGTGCCCCCCCCCCCTCCCCCCCGAGGCGGAATGCTCGACTTTTAAATAAGAAATCAAAAAGAAACAAAAGCCAAACCATTTCTTTCAAAAAATGTAAATGCAATTAGATAACATAAAACACTTTTTCGCTACCAATCGTCTTAGAAAACATTTTCATAAACCTTCGATTTTTCTTCTTCATTTTTTCAAAAACCAAACTATCGAACAAACGTATGAACGTTAACAACTTAAGATTGTTGCATACCAACGAAATCTACAAACAATTATTAGTAGAAATAGTCCATCAGTTTCATCGTTGGTGTAATGAAAACACGAAATTTTGCTTAACACAAAGTCTTCTAAGTACATTATACTGAAGAAGTAAATTTGACATATTACAGTAGCCCACGTAAAACTGACGATGGTGTAATCCCTTCTGCCTACATTCTAAATTTCTTCCCGGAATGTGAGTATTACCAATATAACAGTAACAGAAAACTCGACCAAATAATTCATTTAAATGGTTTAACACGATTTTAAGTAAAAGATACACAGTCTCAAATGTTTATATGAAACGCCACATTTTGCTTTAAACACTCTAAGTGACCAGAAAAAAACTCGGATTGGACACCTAAGTGGTAGGGCGACTCAGTATCCTCACCCCTGTTAGTATGAGAGTCCCCCCGGGGTTTGGGGATTGACTGGGAGCCCTGCTTTAAATCGAATGCTTGCATCTACAGATAACAAGCTGTGTGTCTTTATAACCAGGCCCAGATACGTAGTCAGATGATTAACAAAAGCAGTTGGGTGGAAAGTCGACAGAGGGTCATCGGGGCCCGGTTGGTGCTATCACGTGAATAAGGTTGACAACCAAAACAATTTACAACCGATAAAGATTTATTTACACCTGATGGGAGTAGAGATAATGTATCCTCTGTATAACCGAGACGACAGCAAAATAGGCCCTTTGCAGCTAGAGGTCATATGGTACAAAACCCGACATACTGGAGAGCAAAAGAATGTGACAGAACTCCACTGGGAAATGTAAACAAAGAAAAACCACACTTTTTTAGTTAATTGTGTTTTGTTTGGGAGTGTGGCACATTCTTTTGCTCTCCATGTGACCTCCAGCTGCAAAGGGCCTATTGAGATGCTAATCAAAAACGTTTTGTTTCGTTAGTAAAAGTATTTTGTCTCTCAATCTATCTCGTTATCCTTCTTTCTCGATCTCAATACTTTATACACTTTACTGCGTTCGATTAATGTTGACAAGAGTAGAACCAGTCCCATCGTGGCAAGCAAGTGAATAGCGCATTGCATGAACCAAAACCAAATTACACTGATTTGCATTTCCCCAAGGGGCGCTACAAGCAGGCAAACTTCTGACAAAACACTTGAAGTCAGCAGCCCCAGTAAACAAAGTAAACAAGACTGGCAAAGACAACACGGGAGCGAGGTAAGCCAGCGAATAACAACCAACCACGTGGATAAAAGCAACAAGCAAAAGCCGTGCAAATAATAAATAACGATGGGAACAAGCAGTGTCAGCGGTATCCACGATACTAAACACAGACGAAAGGTTGGAATAGCAACTGCATGTGTGTGAATTGGAGCAAAAGACGACCGCTGGCAAATTTCCAACAAAGCGACTTAAAATTTCATCTTTACAGCTAAAGCAAGCTACCTGTATTTTTCTTGACTAAAGAACTACGCAGTGGCCCTTTCATGTTTGAGGAAGAAAACGAATTTAAGAATAGTTCTTGGTTTCAACTTTTGCTTTTGACAAGTTTGCTAACTTGATTCGCGTTTTTGCGACAAGTCAGCACAGACACAACACTACCGTTATTTAATAGTAGTGGACCAATTAAAATCAACAAACACTCAAAAAAGTGCTACCTAATTATAAAGAAGGCTAACCTCTTTCAAAAACCCATAAATAATGAGCCAAAAGAATTGAGGGTAGTTGCTTGTTTGTAAAATTTCTACAAGCTTTGACATTCCTAAATTCTATTGGTCATGCGTGTTACAATATTAGGTCAACCTTTCTTGAATTAAATGCGGTGTTCAGTTTCTACCACTGCATGTTTTGGACACAGAATATACATTCCTGTCAGACAGGGAGCTGGCGTAGAACATTTACTTCCCCACATCTCTTGAGTCATAAACTGGGTCAGGGTTTATAGAGAATGGCCGGATGGCAAGCACGCCATACCCCTGTTCCCTGCCCCCTCTCCCTGAACCCGTCCCCCCCACCCCACCCCCAAAGTGATTTGTTGTCAATACGTTTGTGTTTATTAATTAGTGGATAGAGCAAGTTTTACTCGGCAAATATATTTGGCACGTAAGACTGTTTTATGTTAAAAGTATTAATTAACATTAATGTTCAAGTTTACAATCAGTTGGCTTCACATTTTTACTTCAAATTACTGTAAATACGAAATTATGTAAAATATGTTTAGGCCAATCCTCACTTTTTCCAAAGATTTGCAAACAAGGAAAAGAAGTACCAAAAAAATAATATGTTTTAACATATTTAAAATACTTGCTATGTTTATCAGAACGATAAGTAGATTCTAAATAAGAAAAAAAAAACACAAGTGTTATAAACAACTTAAAATTACCACTTCACGATTTTTCAACTATAATTAGAGCTTTCATCTTTTTACAAAGACTTAACCTTTACCCAAATTTGCAGTTTCAAGGTTCTTACAGACTTTCAGTATCCGAACTCAGAAGTCTAAGGTCTGGTTTTTCTTCAATCTGTTTCTCAAAAGTTATTAACTTTTGTAACTCTCAACTTCTGTTCTATCATGCAGCAAGGCTTCGATGGGTTTTGGTTACTGTGTGGGTCGACTGCTGAACGATAACTTGTAACGGTTGCCGCTTCAAACTTTAATCATGATAAATGAAAACTGTTTAATTTATAAACAACATTTAAGACCTGTCAAAACCTCAAGGAAAATTTTTTAGCAAATTTAGGGCAACTTCAAGCCCTTAAAAATACAGAACCAAAAGTAAGACGCAACAGCCTTTATTTTTCGGCTTTTTACCGAAAGGCAGAACGTTTCTTGATGATCCTAGACCAACGGTGGCCCCCCTTCCCCCCCAAAAAGGGGGTTGTGGGATGGTCTAAAATACGTTTCTACTGCTAAAAAGTTTTAAGGCTATCTCAAAATGTAAAGCTAGAATGAACTGTTATTTACTCATTGCGATTGCTACTTTCACAGTACATTTAACAGTCAAACATGCAAGATTAAGATAAAAAGCACATGCATTTATGAACATCACTTTACAACAGTTACGTTTAAATTATCTATATACAAGAATTGAAGAAAGTTCAAAAATGTTGTTTATAAAAAAATTACTAATCTATCAAAATGTTACACACAGCTTTACTCCCGGCGGTAAGAAAACTATTTTTTATTCAAAACAACACTCATTATTTGGTTTCCTGTAAAAGAAGCACGATACTACTCCTATTTAGTCTTACTGTTAAAAGAAGCATGTATTACTTTAAAGTCAAAAAACAGTAACATTGTTCTCAGACACAGAAAACAAAGCACTCTCACTGTCAATGCTTTCTTCACCCAAACTACTGACCACTCTCCCAAGTTCCCCTTCCTCACTATCACTATCACGGCCAAAGTAGTATTGAAACCAGATCTGGCGCTTAGGAGTAGTTGAAAGACCCTGGTAACGAGAGTAGGTTCCTGACGAAGCAGTGCTCACACAGCTTGGTGTGGTAGGGCCATTTTCTAGTAGGGCGCTCTGGCTCCCTCGAGTTATGGCACTCGTTGACTTGTTTTGAACAATGTAGACTTGTGAAGAGAGGAAGAAAGAGGAAGAAAACAAAGGTGAGTAGTTAGAGGAGGGAAAGAAGTTATCTGTGCAACACACAGAATGAATTTGGTGTTGAAACACCTTGCTGGAAGGTAACAGAATGAAAAAAAAGATCAACATAATTTCCAGTATGTCTGGATCATATATAATACGGAATAGCGAAGAGATCACTCACAACCTTCTTTAGATTAACAAAAATGCGAGGAGAATCTTGAGTTAGCTGCAGTATTATCAGTAAATAACTATGACTGTTGTACAAGACAACAATTGCTGTCAGTTTATGCTGGTTTTACTAAACAAACCTTAATTAACCGTTTTATCATCTAACTATTAAATCTGGCCTTGAGGACAGTCTGCACAAAGCGAAGAACAGCAGAATTCAGCGACCAGCCAGTAGTCCTGCTGGAAAACTCTCAATTTAACCCTTTCGGTCCATTTCTCGGTGTTATAAACCGCTTTTTCTTTCAAAACCAAGTCCTTTCAACACTAAGGAGTAGGTTTAGCGATCAAGACATTCACGCTGATGAAACAACCTACTTTCCTGGCTGTATGTCAGTGTTATAAACAATAACGCCGGGAATGAAGGGCAACCAGACAGATTGCTTTGCAGCAAAGTTATTAAACAATATAAATAGCTTATTCTTTGGTGTAGCAGTCTTTACGTATATAATACTGTATTTCCAATAGACTGTTGTGTCATCACCTTTATAGCAACACTGCCCTGTCCGTGCGGATGGTTTGAGCTGCATCCCGGTAAACTGTCGGGGCTGCCTGGCCTGCGTCGCAGACACTTGTAAACATCCGTGTGCACAGTCTGCACAACGGCCCCCATTCGCTTGTTCAAGTTTTCACAAAAATAAGAAACCATTTCTGAATGGTTACCTTGTTTTTTTTGTTTGTCACACATTTTTTTGATTGGCCAAAAATCATGATCACACTACAGTCACAAATGTAGTTTGATTCTCGCTCTGATGACGAGGCCTACCTGTTGATCTACTTTTTGAATATTCATGTTGATTATTCCATTTACACTCGATCAGTCGTCTGACTACCTTTCTAATGGTTTTTGTGCTGTCTCGTGTGATTTTAGTGGGGTTTTGGGAAGGGTTCCTCTGCGACCATTGATGTTATCGGTAATCTGACCTCGGTGTCTCAGTAAAATTTGAATTTGTTGGGCTGCAGCGCAGGCTAGTGCTGCCGGGCACTAGAACGTGTTTAGTTTTCCCCCGAATAGATCCGAACTTGTCGTGGCTTATCGGGAATTGTCGGCGAAAAAAAAAATCGGCGCACTCCCGACAAAAATCAACTTGTGTGCGTGCTGGACTTAACAGCAGATAAACTGCCAGTACTTACGTTTCTTCTTGTCAACTGGTGGCGGAATCTCGTCCCATCGCTTCTGAACAATGGCTACTACTCTGGGGTCGGCATAAGCCTTGGCGATGTCCAATGCCGTGTGACCTTTCTTGTTCTCCAACTGAACTTTGGCTCTGAAACACAAAAATGTTAAAACAAAAACTCAAAATTACATGCTTTGTTTAAACATATGAAGCAGCAAGGTTAAAGTGTGCGGAAACCAGTGAGTACAGTGAACAGGGACCGCAGAGCTACTTTGGAAGTGGTTAAGCTTGTAAGTGACATATTATTGATTTATTGGGGTCTTTAAAGCACACCTTTACTATGAAATTAGTGGGAGGGGAGTGATTGCAGAGCTTTAATATGTGATTGGTGCCTGTAAAAGCTGCATTAAGTCTCCTTCCTAATATAAAGTAACAAAATTCGCAATAAGCAATAAATCACAGAACAAACGAAGAAAAATTTTTATGGTTCAGTCAAAGAGCGCCACTTGTACCCGCTGGATAGGGATTTATCCGCTGGATAAAGTTATCCACCCTTCATACAACCGGGCCCTGGGCAAAAAACTATAAACCCAAAGGGCAGCAAAGACCCTAACAACAACCACAGCAACAACTTTAATACTGAAATTGTATAGTCTACTGAGTAAGTACCCCCGGGATGTATACCTCTTTCGAGCCTTGTTTGCTTGGTCCCTACCGCAAGTTATAGACCGAATTTTCTCCTTCCTTTTATAGCCCAAAAGCGAAGCGCGCGGGCCAAGAAAACAAGGAAAAATGAGGATCATTACTTGCCGAACCGGCCGAACAAGTGAGACCAACAAGACGTCTACTAAACGGCTTTGTTGGTTATTTAGAGAAATGGATGAAATTATTTGACGTTTTGACAAGTGATCAAGAGATGGAGGTTTGTACGGCTACTTGAACAACTACAGCACGCAATATCAGACAATTGAATTGATAAAACAACGCACCCTTTTGATATGAGAAACTCCACCACTTCCTCCCTGGAGCTCTCGATCGCCCTCATCAGTGGAGTGCCACCACTAAACGTCTGCGTGTCTAACTCCGCCCCTTTCTCTAGCAGCATTTGAACAAGGTCAACCTGTCCTGAGTGACAGGCGTGGTGCAGGGGCGTCCATCTGTAGCTGTCCTTTGCATTGACCTCCGCACTTGAAGAACAAAACGGATGTTATCTTTTCTAGTTTTCCTTTGGTACACCTTCAAACTATAGCATTTTCATATCTCTCAAGAATTCTTGGCTTTAAACAATTCGCCAAGTAGTTAATACCAAAACATTTTGACAAGTAGTTAACACTAACAAATGTACTCTTTTAAATAAGCTGCAAAAGAAATTATTACCTTATAGGTTTTCGTCAACCGGTTCGAAATTTGAAACGAATAACACAAATCATACCTACTCTTTAAGACAAACAAAATGAATGGTCATTTTATGAAAACTTCATAAACTGGTTAAAAAGTTAAATCGAATAACACCAATCTTTTCTACTCTTCAATACAAATAAAATGAATGGTCATTTTATGGGTTTTTGCCAACTGGCTCCCAAGTTGGTTCACTAAATTCGACGGCTCTGCCAAAAACGGGGCTTGTTTGTTGAAAATGTAATGACAAAAACCCCTTAAATCATTTTGAAACCCCCTTTCTGGCCCGCTTCTGCAATTTTACTCTTCAAGAGAAATAAAATGAACGGCCATTTTTTTGGTTACTGCAAACTGGTTAAAAAGTTACAACAAACAACGCAAATCATTTCTACTTTTCAAGAGTTGCAAAACGAATGCTGATTTTATCCATTGGTTTTCTTCTGTTGGTTAAAAAGTACGAATATTTGGAAAGAAATTTTAGAAAAAAACTTACCCCATATCTAACAAGATCTTGGCCATTTCTATATTCCCATGAGCACAGGACGCCATAAGCGGGGTCTTGTAATACTTGTCCCTCTGATCCACAGGGGTCCCATGGTAAAATGCTGTTTTGATAGACTCAAGGTCACCCATCCTGGCCGCATCATTGATGTTAACATACGATGTTTCTGAAGGAAGCGTCAAACAGTAGAAATACGTTCCACAAGTGAAGTCTATTCATTCTATGCGGTATACGTACCATAAATCATTTCACTGCACATAAAGTTGAGATCATTCTCAATTGTAATTACCAAGTAAATTACTAGTGGAAATTCTGTACCTGGAAAGTTTAGATACCAAGCGGAGTCGTCCTGTATTGGGTGTGAAGGGGGGTGATCTCGATCGAACCGAGCATTGTCTGTAAAATGCTGAAAGATAAATACAGTTACCAGTAACGATTCACAATTAAGAAAGAGTGTAGTATACTGTGTTCAAAAGAATGCTGTTACATTGGCAACTCTGACAAAATGTTACCTAACACATAGCTTTATCAGTGTTTTTTAGTTCATTAATGTTCTTGTTAAGATCATTTCTGTCAGTAACTGGAAAGTACTCACTGTTTCTTATTAACTAATCAATTCACTGGAATGTTGGTCATTTTAAAAAGAACGTGGTTTCGGAAAAGCAATAAAAAGGCTTGATTCTTGACAAAATTTTATTTAAAATACCACTTTCTGAGAAATAAACTTTTTCAATACTTCTCAATGTTTTGGTGCTGGTGCTTGTAGAAGATATTAACTAAACAAACGTTGCATTTGATCAGTTTGTCCCATTAAACTCCAAAAACAAACAAAAAAGCGCAGGTTGAATTTTGCTTCAAGTTAGATACATGTGTGCATTGTTACTACTTACATTTTTATTCATTAAAACTGCAGTAGATATATTTCTTTGCACGAACAAAAAAACTGAACAGATGCAAATTTTGTTGCTGCGTTAGACGGCTGATTGCACTAATGAAGGTTGGATGCACGCTTTTTTCAGTATCACTCTATTAGAAAAGCTTACAAGCAATGTCGGTGGATATTTGTAAATAAAAAAATCTTTAGTGATTTGTTCTAACAAGACAGGAATGTTTCAAGCAACTCACAACATATCTCTCTATAAAGTCTGCGGGGGGTCCTCCATTCTGCGTTCGTGGTCCATCAGGTGCCGTGCATATTGGAAGAGGAATCTTCGTTTTGCCCTGAAATTATGGAAACTTCGTATATGTAAGTTGTGAATGAACACAATCTTCAATAGCTTATATGAAATCAAAGTGAACTCCAAAAACTCGCGTTGAATTTAGATGTGTAAATTGTCTTCAACGCTTATTTTGACGTCATTTATAAAGTTGATCGTTAATTTAAACAACATTAACTTCAACTGAAATCACCACAAACTAGTAGTAGGGAGCTTAAGCAGCTAGAACGGGAACGTCAACGAAAACGGCTGCTGAATTATTAACTCTCCGTTTTCCGTTTTCTTGTTTGTATAGCTCGTGCCTTTCCTTTTCGTGTTGCCTGAAGCTGTGTGAACATGGAAATCAGAAGCTTTGTATTTGAAACTGCATGAAGATTGAAATGATTCGTACTCTAACGTTCACGTTCTCTACAAAACTCGACAATCGAGGTTTTCACGTTCTGTTTCT
>JAOBRG010371347.1:0-16593 GCA_027574985.1 Umimayanthus nakama
GTAGCGGAGCCTGTTGCTCGGTATTCCCTAACTGACCCACAATGCTTTGCTGCTGCCCACTGGGCAAGTTCTCAGTCTGTTCCCCTCTGCTGTTGTCACTCCCTGCAACGTATGAGGCAAGGGAAGGTTGCGACTGACTCTGGTAACTTTGAAACCGAGGAACCAGACTACTTGACAGCTGCGGCGACAAACTTCCTCCTGTTGACAGCTGGCTACTAAAGGGGAACTGCGAAAGTAATCCGCCACTGGTCGGTGTTCCGATATTGTTGAGTCCAGCAGCAACCGGTAGATAAGAAGCTGTCTGCATGGCGCCGGTGAGGGGAACATAACCAACCGCTTGAGCCGGTACGGCTCCTAAAAGTCCTAAATTGTATTTCTTAAACAATTTAAAATTCGCTTTTTCATTTTTTGTAACTTTTTTTTCACCATGACTTTTGCTGACTATTTGTAGATCCTTGTCCGCTTTCCGTGGCAATCCCGTTTTATCAGTTTGTGTCCGCAGTTTCTCTGCATGTGTTATTGAATATTTCTTAGATACACTTAGGTTTAAATTGCCCTGTGTTTTACCGGAATGATGAAAACGTTTAGTCTTCGAAGCATATTCTCGATTTACCTTCTGTTTGTGTAGTCGATTAGAATCAGTTAGAGGATCTTTCCCCGAAGAAGACGTTTCTAACTCTGGATTACCCGTTTCAATCAAATTATCTCCGCTTGCACTGGTGTCTTCATCTTCCTGTTCTAAAATAGTAGCTACTTCCTTTGTGGTATTCAATACGTTTGACTTACCAATCGACGAAGCTACTTCAGTTACTGAAGGCACTTTATGTTCCTTAAATGTGATATTCCCTAGATCGAGATGACTAGTAAGCTTCTCTGAGCTGCTATTACGGTATTTGGTTCCCTTTGTGTGATGTGCTAAACCGGCTTCCACTTCTTGCAGATGCAACAAGATTGTTATCGAAAACAAGCAACAAGTGACTCTCATTTTTAACCTACATATCTTGCCTTCTTCTTTCGTTTACAAAACAATATTTACAAAACATGGTGTCGATATCAAGAAGCTGACAGCAAAGCAAAACATGTAGGTAATTACTAAACAATTCAACTAAACCACATGCATCTTGTTCATAGTTAATGATTTATTAACCGATCTTAACGGCTCCGTCTACGGGTCAGTTCACGCTCGAACAAAAATTTACAAAGAACAAGCAAAAGGGCAACGGGTGGCTAACAGAGATGGGCAGGGTCGAACGACAAAACGATTAATGTTAGTCTTTTTGTAAAAGAAGAAAACGCTTGGTTTCAAAAAACATCCTAATAAGACAATGAAACCAGTGACAGTGTGACCGAATTGTTGCCTTGTCACATTTTGCGTGACTATGCGATATCAACAGGTAAAGTCGGACACCTTTAATACTACACGATACTGAGTGAACGGCATTCTTAGTAAATTCCACACGTTCAGAGCTGCTGGGCATAGAAACAAAGAAACGATTTAGATTTCCGTCTCTTCTAAGTAAATGTTTGACAAAGGAGAAAGAAGCATACTAAAAAAGCGGAATACAATAAAAAAAAAAGTTTAAGCAGTTTACAAGTAATAAGCCAGACTTCCTCCGTGCCTTGTAAGTTTCAGAGTTACTCGACTCATTCTTATGCCACACTCGAGCCTTCTACCATTTTAGTGTTAAATGCACCGATGGTAATGCTAATAAAACTGGATTTGAACATTAACCTTACTATTTCAATTGTTTATTTCGTGAATTACACCAGTATAACATGTGTACATGTACTTAAGCTTTGTTCCGGTTGTTCTTCAGCAAGAAATTTTTAACGGTTATATTTCATAAGAAATTAGATAAAGCCTAAACCCACATATTCAAAACGACAAAGGTCGAGATAATATAAGAGGACAACAACAACAAGACTTTATTTATACCTTAGGTTCTAATACATAATAAATTGAAGAAAGAAAGATTTAGTTTACAGAAATGAAGGTAAGTGTCACCCACAATAACCTCTGGGTTAATCAAGCTGGGTTTATAGGAAAGAAAAAGACTACAGTTAAACAATAAGCTGGCTTTCTTTAGGCGCGGACTGTTTGTTCAAGTGGCAACTGCTGCGACATATCTTTAATTCATTTCATTGTCAATAGACACGGATCATAGCCTCGTCTGGTTTTTCAAAAAGAACGTACAGGGAGCCAGGTTCTGAAATACAGCATATTAAATCGATATTTACTTTTTGTATAGCAAAAATGCTTGTTATGTCTCGCGCTTTAAACTATCTGGGATCGATTCAATTGATCACAAAAAGGATGCTTTGTATAAATGATCCAATTCGATTAGTGCACCAGTTTGTAAATAAAAGAACTTAGAAACCGATAAATGTATCTTTCATCAACCGTTTGCTTGAATAGAACCTGCTGCATTCTAGAATTTCTTCTTCTTTTGCCTCTCGCACTTAAAATTATTTCACAGCGGTAATACATAAAATATCTTGTGAGGCCTCGTTTGTTGGTTTTCTGAATTTCAATCAAGTAGGAAGAATAAACATGAACTCCAAAATAGAAAAAAAACCTCGGTGTGCATGGATAGGACACTGCAAGGGCAGGTGCAAAATCTGAATTCAACAAACTTAATAATAAACAATAACTGTAAATAGTAGTATTAATGATATGGTAAGAACATTTACAATGATGATAATAATAGTAATAATATTATAAAAAATAACAATAGTAATAAAATTAGTAATAATAATATGAAAAATAACAATAATAATAATAATAATAGTAATAATAAAAAATAAATTATTATTATTATTATTATTATTGTTATTATTATTGTTATCATTGTTACTGTTATTGTTATTGTTATTATTATTATTGTTATTGTAATTGTAATTGTTATTGTTATTGTTGTTATTGTTATTATTGTTATTATTGTTATTATTATTATTATTAGTATTATTATTAGTATTATTATAATTTATTATTCATTTACTAAATTATTCATATAGCACAAATGCAATAGCTGATCGAAGGGCTCTACAGAGTTTCTAATTTACAAAACTCTAGTAATAGCGTTTCATGCATACAGATATAAGTTAAGTTTAACTTCTATAGTGACAAAAATTGACTACAATAACGAACAGCCCCAAAATACTCTGTTAGTACTTACTTTGCTCTTCCTTTGTCTTGATTCGTTCCCAATGATTTAATGTCAAGACTTTTAGACCGTTGCTATGAAAGTTTCTGTGGCAGTTAAGCATTCAAAAGTCTTCTCTAAAATGTCTCAAAGCGTCGGATTAAAAGAATTCTTGACGCTTACAAGCGAGAAGTTGTTTTGAGCGTAAGGGTTTTCCGAGTTCTAAACTGTTCAGTTCTTGATTGAACTTAATCACAAGCTGTTGTTTTCCACAGAAGACGCGCTCATTTACCTCCAAAGAGCCTTTCAACAAGACCCTTCAAGTATCGGGTGCAGAATGTGGTGTTCAAGGAATAGCCGAGGCCTACAACAAGAGCAATTATTCTCTGCATAAAGTCATCCAGCTTCCAAACTATTCAGTTCAAGATTGTATCTCAGCAGTAGATATGGCATATGTATAGTTTCTTTAAAAGAGCTATTTGTGACAAGCCTCCTTATTTTAGATATATCGGGTTAAGGATATTCTCCAAGTTTACAGGAAATCAGTTTTACTGTGCATTAATTGGCTCCCAGCTTCCAAGCTTTTCAGTTCACGATTTGTTTTCCGCAGAAGATATGAAATAAGTACGGTTTCCTTAAAAGAGCTATTTGTGACAAGTCTCCTTAATAAACAGACCTGATGTATATCGGGCCTAAGAAATCGTCGAAATTTACAGGTATGCAGTTTTACTGTCCATGAATTGTCTCCCCGCTTCCAAGCTTTTCAGTTTATAATTAAATTCAGTGATAATCCTTAAAGTTCCACAGCAGACATGAAAACACATTTAAGTCCATTGAATTATCTGTAACAATACCCTTAAACAATGCTTGTTTTTCGGATTAAACCCACCAAATGCATGAACACCAGAATATCAAGCATAACCAGCAATCATGAAGAATTTCAGCCCTCTTAACCTTGAGTTCCATTTCATCTTCGTCTGTGTTTGCTTCCATTTCCGTCAAGGACTATGCTGTTTCTTGTTTGCTTTTGGTATAATAATTTAAAGAGACCGGGTTCTGCTAAGGAAAAAGTAACTCAGCAACAGCAGGATACTACAATCCAGCAAAGCAATATGGGCGGTATCAGCACTGCTAGACATGCAATACGGCTAGTAAACGCCTCGGCATACTCTCTTAGAAGTGTTAGGTTGGGCATTTTACCAACAGATACCAAGCAGCTGTCAGTTGATATCTGTTTAGCAATACAACAATATGGTAAAATTTTTTATTACAAATTACGGGGAAATCTGGTGCAGGGCCAAGCTTACCGAAAATATATCAAAAATTTTTACACTTAAAAGCTCTTGCAAACTAAATATTTTGTTTGTAATGCTTATAATATTCTGCTTCAAATTAAGAAAAGTGTCTTTTTGAAATGTTGAGAGAGAAAGAAGGAAAAGAAATATTGAAATTAGACCGTGAATCATTCGTAGCAGGTGGTATTCACATTCTCAAATAATAATCTCGAGCTACTGTCAAGTGTGCACTGACAGATTGTGATACATTTGAAGTCTTGAAATGTGTAGTATCTAAAAAGGTTTGTTCATTCTTAAACTCGTAATTGAACTAAATGTGCTTTTCAGGAAAACTATCTGATTAACAAAAGATTATTTAACAGCTTTTAAGAGACATCACAGTACAAGTTAAAACAAGAAAGTGGATTATGCTTCAGAGCGGTTCAAGCCGATCACATTAAGCCTCAAACTCCAGTATTTGCTAATTGGACACTTGACAAAAGCAGGTATTATGATTATTTGTCTTCAAGCTCGATACACACTTAGGAGTCAAGAAAATTTAAGTGCATTGATGAGAAACTAGATAAGAAAGGAATTGACAAAGGTACACTGGAGGAAGTCTTCTATGTCATTACAAACTTGGTGTTTTCGTCTGTACTTTAAACTACTTATGCTTCTGTTCAGGTTTTTTCACAACTTTGAACTAAAAATAAATTTAAGGTATAATTGAGCTTCTCAAAATAATCAAAATCATAACGAATAAACCATATTTGCGAGTATTTTAGTGCAAGGGGCTTGCGTGTTCAATTGGACCCCTCCCATTCTGTTCCTCAAATGGCTGCATTTAAAAGCTGATAATTTCGCATGTTAGCAAGCAATTTTGGGATGGCTATAATTGCTTTACAAAATACATTATATTCTTCTTAATTAAAAACTGTTGATATGGCAACAATCGCTTTTACAAGACTTTCTCAGTCCTTGGATGTCTGGTGTTCAAATTCTTAGTCAAAAGATATGCTTTTAGTTCTTTACAGGAAATTTTATTTTGAGCATTTAGAAACTTTTTTATCGCAAATGAAAGGAATTTTTTGTTGCCATCAATAGCAGCTTGAAACAAACTTGCACGATTTCTTCTATTAGTTTCTTTTCACATAAATGACACCTGCTTTTCATCTGATAAACTCACTTTAAGGCCATCACTGACCCTAAGGTAGTTGCCAGTAGAATACAAACATTTAACTAAATATTGAAGGGCCACTATCTAAAACAAAAGTCTCCGTTAATATTTAGCTGTATTCTCTCGCTTCAATATAGTGGGGCACCTGCAGAAATCTGATTCAGTTTTATTTAAGAAAGCTTCAAATATCGTTAATAATAAGGTTTAGACTTTTTTTAATGATAGTTGGTTATGTTGTTCGTCCTTCTCCCAAATCCCTTCTGTTTATTTGTTTTGACAGCTATTATGTTTGTCTAAAACAGTTTTACACAAAGAACTGTTAAAATGAAAGTACGCATAGCTCTCAGTCACAAACAATGGTGGTTTATTGTGAAATTATTTTTATACTAGTTAAGTGTCATGTGGTTAATCAACACAATTTGCCAGTGAACAATTCTTCCAAAGTTCTAATAATATGGTTTTAAAGAACTTTTGGTTAAATAGGTAGGTAACTTAAGACTCAAGAGTCAGATGACCCCCACAACTAATACATTTGAATTATTATAGATGCTTGGATTTTTAGCATTGCTATGCACTCTTAAATATCAGTTAATAGATTACTTTTAATTAGAATGTTGTTGTTTGTGCGCGTGTGAAAATTTTGACTCAGAGCTTTTTTGGATATATATTAAGACACCATAAAGTAGCTGAATTCAGTGACCTTACAGTAATAAGTTCTCCAACTTATCTTATTTTTTAGTTTTCAATCTTTTCTTTCTTTCTGCAGGTTATTTTGTCCTAACCTTTTGCAAGTCCACCCTTTTCTGACACACGTCAGAAGAAGATCCTGACACGGTGTGTAAAGTAAATGCGAACTAGAAGGTCCATGTTGAGGCCACGATTATTAGCCAATAAGAAACACGCTAGCTACGCTGATTGGCTCCCAGTCTCAGTGCAAACAAACTCTGCTCAGTACCACCGTTGTGCACATCCAGTGCACAAAAAAGACGACTGAATCATTTGTGTCATGTAGAGACATGTGGATTGCTGTGTCTAGTGAATACACAGGCCAACATCCGTGTCCATCACTTTATCTCTTCAATCATAAACAGTTACAAACTTACAATTAAATGAAGCTTCACTTTAATACTGATGTAATAACAAATAATTCTTTAAAAAATTATTTGTATTAGATTTGCACTACTGTACAAGTCTTGTAAGCAACTATCAGCGTTTTAGTGTTTTGAGCCACGAAAACTTCTTATTTGAAAACAACCCTTGCATGCAGACTAACCGGCTAAAATACTTGTCATTTTAGAGCGTAATATCTCGCAATGCACCCGTGTCACACATTCGCTGTTTATAACTCATAAACATCATTTGCAAGTGGTCCCCCAACGCCATTCTCGCATCTCTCAGATGGTCCAAACTTTCTAAAGTTCGCATTCCTTCTTCCTCCGAAGCATTGTCCATTGTTCTGTATCGCAAAAATCTTAAATCCTTTCTTCCTGGCCGCCTCTGCGCACTTGCTGATCGGTTGCTTACGAAGGTGGTAGTCGCCCGAAAGATTCTCATCTTGGTTCTCCAGCAGCGCCATTGCGCGACTCGACGGGTCTCGCCAGTTGCTTGTTTCAGCCCAACAACCCAGACTTTTGTATTCAGCTATAATGATGTCCTCTGAAAAATACAAATAAACGAGTTAAAAGTTGTATTTAGAAATTATTTCTCAATGATGGGTTGTTAAGATATGCAACGCAAGGTACTGGTATTGAGAACTACAGTAGCCTCTGGTTATCTCGAACTCCGTTAAGGAATTTTGAGATAATCGAAATTTGATGTAGCCGAAGATGCACAAAACATTATGTAAATAAGGTTGTGTTACAAGGGTATGCAAGCTGTAATTTTCTTTGTGTATTTGCGGTTTTGCCACAGCCACATCTAGAAATCAGAGCGCAACTACTGTATAACAATCTTGTTACGAATTGCTCCCTTGCTTCTTTTCTGCTATAACTATTTTTTTTAGTTAAAACTGAAACACACACGATTTGCAATCTAAAGCCACGTTCACACCACTCATTAAACAGGTTTCATTTAATCATATTTGAAAGTTAATTTGACAGTTGCAATACTCAAACTGCCTTAAAAACTGCATAAATCTGTTAACTTATCGTTAAGGCATTGAAACGCTTAATTCAGAAACCGTAAAAACCTATGAACACGTTATAGTAGCAACATTTTAAAGTCGAACAAGTTTAATAAAATCATGTTTAGTGTCTGGTATGAACGTGGTATAATATAATGGTTGTTGCACAGTTTAGTAGCAATATTTTTTGTCTCAACGAGAGTAGTTTTGCACCAAGAGAAAAGACAAATAGTTTGTCTATTGAAAAAGGCGGGGTTTCGAGAGAAGCAAGTTCGAGTTAATAGGTGACAAACCAAAGGAAAAGGAACTTAACTTTGTTTAGTTTGATATTCAGCAAGAGCTGGGTTGCATTACTCTGAGGAGGTACTTAAAATAATGTTGGAAAACTTGTGCAGGAAATGTAAGTAGATCCGAGAAACTAAACATCTAAAAAACATTGGCGTTACAATGCAGAAAAGTTTGAATAGGCACAAGGGTTTGGTGATAACTACTGAATTAGGAAGGGTATTTTCATCACTGACAGTTCTGTGTAAAAGGAAAATTGGATCTGTATACCAAGAGCCAAAAAACATTAAGTCTTGAGTTATTTCGGTGTTTTCTAACCAAGGCACTTTGCAGATTGATTACGACACACATTACAGAGCTGTTGAGTGTGAAATGTAAAAATGAACATAAATAATTAAAAGTCCGAACCAATGATGATGGATTTTTTTCAGAGTAACATAACCGGGTAAACATTTGTTTCCAAAGTCGACTGAATTCGACAACCTCATTTGGAGCTGAAGCTCCAAATTAGCTCAGCTTGTTTGAAAATTTTTAAGTTTAGTTCAAAATACAAGGAATTGCATTACAATAAAGGTGGAAAGAGCGGGTTGTCAAAAAAGATTAAACATGCCAGGAATTTTATCGCCCCGGAAAACTGAAGAAGAATTGGTGGCTCACCTGCTGCAAAACCTGTTTAGCGGGAGAAGGGAAGTGGGAAACAGAGGGGTATCTCATAAATTGAAAAGAGATATAGGTTCTTTCAGAGCAGAGAGAAGAACTAACCTGACCACTGCTGGGCGCGGTTTGCTCCAGACGCTTGTATTGAAGGCAGCTTTGAGAGCAACGCTATCAACACAGAAGAATGTATTATTTAACTAATATTCAAATGCTTTGTACCGTATGCGATAACATAATAAGTAAACGATAAACTTGATTTAGTTCCCGAATCAGTGGAAACCGTTAAAAAAGCATGCAAATAAGGTACGCTTAATGCAATATGTTATGCAACATCATAAAGAGAAATTAAGCTTTAAGTAGTGAGATGTTTTTAAGCTTCTCTTACTTTAAAAACAATTCCTCTCCTCTGAAAAGAAAAAGACAGTCAACTTCTTCTACAGTAATCTTGTTACGGCGCTGTCAACGTCAGTGAAACATCGATTTATCATGAGCTACGACCCCTCGTTGATGGTCATACCATTTAGAGCCATTAGATGCCATCAATGTCTTATGAGTATGCGTATCGTTGTAGACTCTCGGTCAGTTACCGTCGCATTACTACGTACACAGTGTGCTCCTAATCACTACCGTAGCCTTGTGCACAGTGGTATACATTTAATGCGACATACTCTTGTGAAGTATTGTAGGTGAATCAAGTATCCTAAAGCTAAGCCTGTAATTCGAGAATCCTTTGAAGGTAACTTAATTGGAGGTCAGAGATATGGACAGATTAATGGAGGCATTTAAAAAGGGAATTGACGTGAAAACCGTGATTGGAAGACTATTTGTAGATTTCAAGAACGGGGGGATTAACTTAAGTTAACGCTTTAATTTTCTTCTACTTCTCGGTGAAGATGACAAAAAAGTTCCAGCTTGAACTTGAATCATTTTTGAACCGGTTGTTTTGATACTTAAAAAGAATATTGTGACTTGCGCTACAACTGCTTTGTCTCTCATAGGTTTTTAACCGGAGCGTTTGGAAGAAAATAAATGGTTTTGGAGTAAAAGAGACACGCCGACTTCCAACCGCTTTCAAATGCTCGTAGGATCTCGAATTTTGCTCAAAGTTTCGCCGCAACCTTGAAAACTACAGCAAAGATCTTGTAACTTTTTTAACGGTTCGCACGTCACTTCGTTCTGTTGACTATAAAATTAACTTTAAGCTAAACTTACGTATGCAGCTGCGTTTTGATGGCAGGTTCTCCACGCCGCGTTTATGCAGTGTTCTAGTCCTATACCCATGATTCATTGCGTACCCAGGGTTACATATGCAGACGTCACTAACGCACTGAGACATGGCGGGGCAGCTATCGCACTCACTTACTGGAAAAGAGATGAGATAATTGGTTTTGTGACAAAGTAACTCTTCATCTGTCGACATTCTTGTTCAGTGTTGGAGGAAAACTGTTACCATTTTTAAAATATTTTCATTTTTTAACGATACTGCATTTTAAAATTAGTAGCAAACAGCTTTCAAAGTCAAACGCTTTTTTATTTTTTTAAATAAGTAATTGGCAGTGTTCGTTTGTTGTATATAGTTTAAAAGTCAGACGTTATACACATCCCATATAGAGATAAGTGATGACAGCTAAACCAAAACTGACCAACAGTAAATTTGCGTATTCTGACCCCTTTAGAGCAGGCAGTCTTTTATGAGTTCGTCCCATTCCCCTTTTACAACAACCGGGGCGGGCGAATTTATTTTTTACGTTCACTTCAAGATGGTAGACTGCCACGGCTAATTTATTAATCGTAAATTCAAGTCGTAGTGCTATTGATGGTTGTTCATGGTTACCTATGGTTAGTTGGGGTTAGGGTTGGGTCAGGGATACTTTTGCAAGAACTTTAGATATACATACTGTACAAGGGTTAGCAGTAAAAAAGATGGGTTAGTGTGGTGGTAGTCAATGTTGACTCCTGTTTATGAGGTTCTGCGTTTGAGACTCGTCATTCCAATCTTTTCACGGTATTTTTAACTTCCATCTTTTTCTTGAAATTTTTTTAAGTGCGTGTCTCAGTTTTAGCAAGGTTGCAGCTCTAGTAAGCGTCCGCCAGCTTGAAGTGCGCGTAGAAAAAAAAATTGCCCCGTGCGGAAAAGTCACGTTAGCAGCTGGAAGTGACAATGTATAAAAAGCAAACTGAAGTGCCTGCTGTGAAGGCTACAAACATCGAAAAAACTAAAAATTTGAAAAAAAAACTATCAAAAGTTTAATTCAGTGTCACTGAAGGTAACAGCAAGTTTATGTCCCCTTGGTTCTAATGTTGACCTCAGTGACAGTCAGCAAGCGAGTCGTCTCATCTCACATTGCAGTACAGTGCAAATAATACTAGAACAGAAATATATCTTGGGAACATTTGTGAGAGCAGCTAATGAAAGAAAGGGTTTAACGTTAAACATCACTCACTTTTCCTACACGTGAACCCGTCCCCTTCGTAGCCATCTTTACAGCGACATTTTCCCATGATGCATCTGGCGTGACCATCGCAGTCGGAACAGACATCCACTAAAAGACAGACGATGAAAAAGAAATGTCATTTTTACAAATGTTCTGTTTTAAATGGCTTCGAATTCAAAATGACAACCAGGTAACAAAAATTAGCCTCGCGGTCTTACTGTTAAATGGTAAATGTAAGCTTTTATTTAACTCAAAAGCGTTTCAAATGTTTTAACAGCAACAACAAAAACTACAGGGAGTGTACGGTGACTTTAACTCTCAAGCAGATCTTTAGAGGAGCCCCAAAAGTCTTTGCTGCTGTATATTTCAGCTTGGTATATTCTTTCCCATTTCGATTGTAAGAAGTCGTGTTAAGGTAACTCATATAAAAGATTAAAATGCTGTACTGCAAATTACGCTAAATTTAAACAATTTTATGCTTGTGGATGTCTTAAATTAAGAATTACTTGATAGCGTCTCACTTACTATCACAGAATCGTCCTTTGTATCTGGGGTTGGAACAGATGCACTCAAACTCTTTTGAACTGAGCTCCTTACAAACTCCACTATTGAGACATGGGTTAGGATGGCAAACTGCACCGGGAGGGACTGGGGAAAGAAACAGGAAAGATTTGAGAGGTTACGTTTAAATTTCTGTGAGCTGATCTTTTTTCAAACTCTACATATTGAGGAATAGGTTGGATATGGCAAACTGAACAGAAGAGAACTGAAGAGAGGAACAAGTAATATTGGAATAGATACATTTAATTAAAACTCCATTAATTTAATCTCTTTACGAACAGTCTGCTCTGTTTGTAGTTGGTTGATCTTCCGGGTTGGTGTAGTCCTTACAAGGACTGTTGTTGGTTTTCACTGACGTTTCCACAACCTGTGTGGAAGTCACTTCAGAGTCAATGTTCGGTTGGTTAGATAAATACCAAGTCGGTAATTATATGGCAGCAGTCCTATAAGAAGTAAAATCAGATGACAAACTCAATTTAGGAAACTGTGGAGGTAGAAAACATGAAGATCTCTTGCTCAGTCAGCAAGTACTTATCAGTTTGGTTGGTAAGATTTGTATCCCTTTTTCAGCTTGCTCTACGCCTGGATAACTATTTCTACTTTAGTATTCTGGTATATGTTTCGAAGCTACACAACACCAGTCTAAAACCAAGGGAAAAGTTTGGAAATGGTTGAGAAAAAAAACTGATTACTTAGCTTGAAGCTAGAAAAAGTATTAAAACTGAAAACTAAATGCCTAAAATCAGAGGTTTAACCTACTTTTATTTTATTTTTGATAAAATTAATGAAGTGCAAAACCAAACATAAACAAGGCAAGAACAGGAAACGTCGAAAAAAACACACAGATAATTTTATAAAACAATTAACAACAACATTAATATTTTCGATTTAAAATTTTTGTGACGTCACGCGTAAACCAATGGTAGTCCAATATTTAGTTTGATGCTGTATCCCCCCTACCTTCCTTCTTTGGCTGGGCCAGTTCACACGTCCTCCCCCACGAGTCGGGGGGACACACGCAGAAGAAAGTGTTCTTTCCTTCAATACACGTGGCTCCTTTTTGACATGGATTCGGTTGGCAGTAATTATTAGGCACCTTCCTTTCCGTTTCTATATGAGCAAAAAGACCAACTGCACAGTTAATAAATACACGGATTGTATAAAAAAAATGGTTACCTTGACTTCCCTCAGGTCTGTAATGAAGAAAGTACATGGGCCCTTTACTTTGCAGAAATGTAAGCGTACTATCTAATACTGCATAACAAAACAGTTTTACTAACTCTCTTGTCATTCTTTGGCGTATGTTAAGGATGTTGGATATATAATTAACAACTAAGGAATCATAGAAGGCAGTTTTTTTAATATTTGAGTACTTCAGGTACAGTGTGAGGGGGCTATATTAACCTGTGTTATCAATAATAACTTCTGGACATCTACTAGCCTACCCTCCCTGAAATTGGCATCAGAATAAAGGTTGGGGTTAGTTTTAGGTCTAGGGGAAGGGTGGGTAAGTTGTTGACCAAAAACCTCCATTGATCCAACCTAGCTACACGCTTTTTCTTATAAGAACAATTTTATAAGAATAACGAGGTTCAAATTTGGCCAAAAATTAATAACAATGTAACAGCAATCCAGGCTGCGATTTTGATTTAATAAATGCTAAATACTTTTCTTAATAAAATTATATTATTTTCCTTAAACTCCACTGTATCGAGCGTTAAACTACTCCAATTGTTGAGACCGATTGAACTATTACTGAAATTTGTAAATCAAAAGTTAAATGTATTTGGAATAATTTAGGAGTTATTTCTTACTATTTTTGTTCTTATGAGTACTTTTAAAAATAAGAAGAACTTAAGAACAGTTGAGGCTGAAATTTCCTAAAGAACTAAGAGCAATGAGGCTGGGCCAAATTTTGCTTATCCTTATAAAAAACCCCATGTATTTGGGTATGTAGTTGAAAAGTGTTTGGTTAAAGCATTAATTACCTCCAACCGGCGTGGGTCGCTCACATGTCAATCCATCCCCCTCATAAGGCGGCCTGCACTTACAAACTCCCTTCTCGCAGAACGCGCGTGGGCTGCACTTCTCACATTTGGAAACTAACAGAAAAGAAGGATTTCAATGTTTTGCATGTCTTAACAGGAGCTGACGTGGGTTTTCGCCTCTGCTTTCACAGAGTAACCCAATAAGTTTGTGCAAAATGACAAGCCTATTATGATAGCTTGTGTTTATTATGAAAAGGTCTATAAACGTGTTTTTAAAAAGGTTGTTGTCTCAGTTTTTTAAATATTTTTCAGCATTGAAAAGAATCTTAAACTTTTGCTTCTATTTCTTGAAATTACAATTCAGTTTGCGCCAAATTGTTAACGTCGTATTCCCATATAACAGTGTTTTACACTGCTAGAAAGTCTCAGGACAATTGTCTAAAGATTCTTTAAAATAAAGTGATTTTAGGGGCATAGATGTCTGACGTATATTTACTTTTTGGACACTGAGAATTGTAAATTAATATGGACTGGAGGAACTCCTTTCTTTTACGTGTAACTTTATCTTCTACTAAGTAAAATTTTTGTGGAGGTTACCCTTACTGGTGCCGTAACTGTGTTCTTTTTAAAGTGTTTACAGCTTTTAATAATTATTACCGCCATCATTATCATCATCACCAACACCAAAACTATCATTATCATTACCATCATTATCATCTTCATCATCATCATCACCATAATTGTCATCGCTACCACCATCAACATCCTCAACATTGTCATCATCATAATCAACACCACCATCATCTAAATTATCATCATGATCAATTTCACCATAAGGTGAAGGGTCGTTCACTTACTACCACAGCTGGGTCCCTCGAACTCCGGAGGGCATACGCACGTGGTCTGCTGGTTACTAAACTGGCACCTGCCGCCATTTTTGCAAGGATCTCTGTTTTGCCCGTTTAGCGGCAAACATACGTTGTCCACTGCAAGTCAACAATGATTAATAAGGATATTGCAATATCCAGGCTTTTAATCAACAATGGGCAAACAAACAATCAAGAAGTTGTTCATGTAAGGAGAACCAGCTGTGTTGATCAGAGTACAAAGTCGCAAAAATTTGGTTGTCACATGACGCCTTTAGTCATTCATCTTTCCTGGTAATCAGTGATAGAGCATATCGTAAACTCCTTTTTTCATTAAGAATATAAGAGTTGTATGGTTTTGGCCGAAATTTGTTGCTTAAATTTTGTGGTTTAATTCTATTACCACAAGTACAGTAGTTGTTGTAATAACCTTTACCCCTTTTAAGCAAGACCACTTTGGGTACCACCACCGTGGTTGATGGGTTTACTAGTCTTACTATTATAGCTAATGATTTTACTACTTATATTACTACTGCAACTACTATTATAACCATTATTAACATTATCGATATTATTGTTATTACTATTATCATTATCACTATTATTATTATTTTTCTTGTTATTACTACAAATATTATAACTGTCATTATCCTCCTCTTTTAACTTAGGCTTTCAGTTAAATATATTTATGAAATTTTTATTGTAAATCTGTTATATCTTTGTGCTAACAGTTTTCTCCTATACTGAAAGTAGTACCTTCCCTTTATAGGTTTACGTAACGTAACGTAAGAATCCTAATCACACATTCGCCTACTTACGTTCACAGGTGACCCCTTGGTATGGTGATGAACACGTGCACTGAGGCAAACCGTTGACTGCTTCACATCTACCGCCGTTATGACACGTGAAAGTTTTGCAAGGGTCAATTTCTGCAAGAACAGGTTAAAACGGTTTTACTTTGCAAAAGGGATAGCAGTTGATGAAAGGAATTCTGAATACAAGGAGTATACACATCGAATATGAGCTATTTACAGCAGTATCTTTGTAGATATTTACTTTTTAGTTCTTCAAGCTGTTTCTTATTTTCTTACTCCAACCTGTGTTCACCGTGTGGTGAATGGGCTTCTGATCGGGCTCGTTCTGACTCACTTATGATCTTTTCCAGTACAGTTCATGTTATATAAATCCCCGCGTCCCGTTTGTTATCAGCTCCGTATTGCCTTACTTACTATTACAGAATTTTCCTTCGTACTCCTTGGGACACTCACAGTACCACGTGACACCCTCCTCGTGGCATGTGCCGCCGTTTTCACATGGGTTGGGATGGCAGTGATGGCGTTCTACAAACAATAAAAAAAGGATATCTTATAAGGACATGATTTTCATCTTTAATGTCTTGTTATTAACTACTATTTCAGTCCTGGTATTAACGTTAACTTATTTGCCTAGCTAAGTTTCTTATTCATTTAACTTGAGTAATTCGGTGACACCATAACTCGAAACATTTCTGCTGATCACATTCTATACTGTAAATGTTGCAAATCACGGCACGTTCATGTTTTGAACAAGCAGACTGCTCTTTGACAAATCGTGCTTTCAAAAACAAATGACGATTAGACTAATGGTTAAGGTAAATATGAAGGTAATATTGATGATTACAATGATACAGCTGATGATGACTTTTACAAAGGTAATGATGATGAAGATGACGACGATGACAATCATGGTAATGATGATGATAGTGATTATGGTGACGATTATGATGAAGATGTTGATGGCGATGATGATGATTGTAGTGATGATGATGATGATGGTGATGATGATGTTGTGGTGGTGATGATGTAGGTTGTGATGATAATGATGGTGGTGATGATGAAGATTGTGATGATGCTGAAGGTGATGATGATGGTGTTGGTGATGATGGTGTTGATGATGATGGTGGTGGTGACGATGATGATGTTGATGATGATGATGATGGTGACGATGAAAATTGTGTTGATGATGATGGTGATGATGATGGTGATGAAGATGATGCTGGTGATGATGGTGGTAGTGATGGTGATGATGATGATGATAAATTTGATG
>JAOBRG010371348.1:0-11797 GCA_027574985.1 Umimayanthus nakama
TGGATATGGTACAGCTGCGTGAAGCAATGGACACCTGTCTGGACAAACTACCAACCCTGCTGAATATTGAGGGGATAAAGATTATGACACCAAAGTTGTTTCTTAAACTGTTGGCATTGCAATCGGAAGTTAAGAAGTCAGTTTTCTAAACTTTATTTAAGACAATTATTTCAAGGTAAAGAATTTAATTCGTTAAAATGTTAATTTTTTGGTCTTTAAACCGCAACCGACTAAAATTTACTTATCATGCTCAATTTTGGTAATTTTGACTTAATTTGTGTTTACAACAATGCGTTTTAGGAGTTTTTTGGTATTTTAGACATTGCGCCAGTTTCGGCATGTTTTTGCAGGAATATTTGATTTTTGCTATTAGTTACATTTAGTATACGTAGTAGCACGGCAGCACGTCTGCCAAGTTTGGCGGTTGTATTGTCAACAACAAAAAAGGTGTAAGAGTTTTACTTCGTTGGCATGACAACCAAAATTGTTTTACAGAGTTTTAACTAATTTTTGTTTCATATACAAATATTTAGTTGAATACACTCATCTCTTTCTATTTAAAACAAAAAACTTGAAATAGGCATTTCAACGACAGTGTTCTCGTCCGTTGTTCGCGTCTCGTTGCTTAAGTTCCCTTAATCCATCCTTAATTAATTTACATTAAATATAAAGACCTATTCAAAATTTAAAAACAAACAAACAGGAAAACAGTCGACTTACAGACGGAAGGTGCTCCAGGTATTGTATGGATCTGGACAAAAAGAGTCTGAGTGAGGGATCAAGTAAATGTTTTACAGAGCAGACTTAAATATTGATACTGAACTGGAAAACAGCGGGAAATTTTTCCACGGCTTAGGCATACGATTAAATTAAAAGTTCTAAAATAAGTTGGTTCTTTAAAAAGAACAGACATACTTAGTTTACAACTGTTGCATGTAGATTTGAAAGTTGGTTTTGGCTTATAAAAAATTAGTGATCGAAAAATTATAAATGTCATACACTAGTACATATAACGAAAAAAGAATATGTTGATTGATCAACTAGAGCTTACATGCATGGCATGTTCTTTCGGCGTAAAGTTTAGTATACAGCTGCTGACGTTTCGTGTGTTACATGTAGCCAATCGGCGTAGCGATCTGAAGAACTAAAGGGAAAAGCGGATGAAATTGTTAATCACTTATTATTGTTTTTCCTCACACCTGTCTAAATGCTCGCGTTTTTACAAAAAATACGAGTTACGCACGGCGTATTCCACGGTAGCCCAACCCAAAAGCTTTGCATAATTAGTACGAATTGTTATGAGCGTTGCCATCACTAAAAAGAGCTCCGTTGTAATATCGGGAACATTTTATGCTTTTAGGTACGATGAAGTATGCAACCCTGGGTATCCTTTCGGTTCAGGATCCTACAAACCTGGTACCGGACATTTTACTCAGGTCGTGTGGATAGACAGTGTTGAGCTTGGCATTGGAGCGGCAACAATTGAAGAATTTGGAATGAAGTGTACGTATTTGGTTGGACGTTACAAACCACTGGGCAATTTCAATACAGGAAACGATGACTACAATAAGAACGTCAAAGTAGGGAAGATGTTTGACAAAACTGCATATTGTAGCGGTTTGAAGCGACAGTTTGATGCTACAGTGACTAAACTGGGAGAGGAAGAACATGACTCTTTGCAAGTTGAAGGTTTAAAGCTCAACGACGAAGATATCAAAATGCAGCCAGTTTGGAAACACAGCTTCCCAAAACTCACCAAGAAGGGGAAAATTCATTCCAAAAAGGTTTCATGGCAGAAACTAAATTTCACAGCTAATTGAACAATTATTTCCAGTAACCAATACAATTATATTGTATTCTGATCAAACTCATAGAAAACTTATTAAACAGATGATTTTATTTGTCAAATATGGAAATGCATGCTATGAATAAAAATAGATAATAAAATCCAGTACTTTCAATTTATGCTCTTGGGGAGTTTTACTACTTTTGTACTCTTTTCAAACACGAACGCTTTCCCTCTTCATTATTAAAGTATCAAATTCTTGGAATCTGATAGGCTCATTCAGAACTCTGTTTTTCCTCAATTTGGTTACAGGACTATCCAACAACAACACTTACTTATCGGACAGTTGAATAAACCAATCAGATTATTCGTACTTTGTATTTCATCAACCAATCAGAGGCTTGAAAATTGTCATGACACAAATAGAGTATCACACAGCTGGTTGGGGAGAATCTATCATCTGATCAACATTAAATATCTGTTAAACACTTTTCAATTTTTCTTCTCCAACTGCAAATTTTTTTTTAATAGTCTATAAATAAACTAGTGCTTTTCTGACAAAACTCGCCGTTCCATATGTTTGTAAGTTTGTCGGTCAGTTTATGAAAGTCAATTTCTTTCACACCCGCGGCCGCCGACGTGATATATGTTAATCTTCAAATCCCTTCTCCAGTCTCCATCCAAAGCTGAACACTAAAAAGTACCCGACTTGATAATTAATTCTTTCTGAAATGCAACTGGTCAACATATTAGCTCTGGTTAATTTATTCACGTGTAGCCACTGCACAAATCTGCTGCACTGCCGAATCCTTCTCGTTCAATCTACCATTTTCTAAAACTCTAAACTTCGAATCTCTACCCTATTCCACCTGGGGACGGGGGGGAGGGGGGGAGACTTGGGCGGGAGTAAAGTATCTCAAAAACAATTGCACCAAAAACGATTTGTTTTCTTTGTGCACTAAACAATTGTGTAACAGAGCTTTTACTAAAATGGTTAAAAGCAAGAAGATGTATTAACTAAAATAATATAAAAATTAGACTCTTTTAAATGTTTAGCAAAGAGCTGTGAATTATGAAAGTTCTTAAGTGGCTGGAGGTCAGTTGAGGTCCCATTAAATAGAGATGTTTGCCACTATGGAACAGAAAAGCTTTCAAAGCGAAAAGGTTCAAATTAAAACTGACAGTTTAGTTCGTATTTATTTATTTAGTTTAAATTTGTCTAAAAGATTACAACCATTTTTCACAATGTAACTAAAATAGTGAAAAAAACTACATAACACTTATGCGTGGTAGACATTTTTACAAAACAAATGAAGAAAGGAAATAAAAATGCAAGTGAATAAGTTTTAAATAACTAGGAAGCTTGAGCAGCTGTTACTTTTGATGTGTCTTAGTCTCACTTCCTAAAGAGGCGAGGGAGTGATTTTTTTTAATCTCAGAAAGGATCTCTTCGTCTTCCATAAAAAGATTGTTGAAACGAATATATCGTACAGAATTAATGAGTTACATATTAACTAAGCCCATCCAACCGCGACACTTTTAACCGCGCCTTAAGGAGGTGGTAAAACGAAGCAAAGTTTTCTTCCTTACCTCACTCGCTTGTTCCATGTGCTGCCTTGCTTCCAGGAAGTCTCCTTCTTTAGCACACAAGAACGTTTCAGCACATTTTGCTCGAAAAAGGACAAAAATTTCATTGGGAGAGTGGTACTGTCTGGCCTTTTTGACAGCTTTCTGAGATATTTCAACCGACCTTCGGTCTTGATAAAAGTAACTTTCCTGCCAAACAAATACTTCAAGTTAGATTTTAACCGTACACAGTGGCAAAAGATAGCTTGGACCCATGCAGCCCCCCTCCCGCCCTCCCCCCCCCCCCTTCATGGGCAACATGGTTGTAAATAATAAGAAATTTGATAGCTAGTTATATCCGTGCTAAAAATTATCAGTTGAAAGAGCGTAACCAGGAATTTCTAAAAGGGAAAGCCGAAACCAGAAATGCTCGATTTGGGGGCCGGAAAAGGAAGGTATCGGTCCCTCCCCCAAAAATAATCCGCTCCTGGGAGGGGTACTAGACAATATCAAGTGTATTTCTGCCGTAAGTGTTGTATCAAATAAATACATACATGAGTTGATTTGTGCTCATGTGGGATTGGTAAATTAAAATGGGTTTAAAGTTGTATCTATATTTTGAATTTGGAAAAAAGACTACAGTGAAAAATGGAGAATATTCATCGAGTATCCTCAAGCTAACAAAATACTTCCATACCGAAAAATACTACATGCAGTTATTTTGAGAGACACCTTTGTCTTGTCGGGCTTGGTTTTCACAAACGCCACAAGATTAGAAGAAGCAAAGAAACAAGCACAACGAAAACGGTCTTAACGCTGGAGCAAGAAGTGAAGTCGAGCTTGCTCTTATCTACTCGTGAAAACGGAACATAATGTCAAGATCAAAACGAAGTTTATTTATAATCAGCCTTTCAGAGAGCACCAGTTATAATCAGCGTATCAGAGAACCCGTTCCGCATTCCATTTTGGGTCTTGCTTGAAAGAGAAGAAAAGATGTCTGACGCTGAAGCAAGTGAGTCTTGTTCTCGTTTCAGTGAGACGCAATTTAGAAGCTTGTGTTTGCATTTGTTTTCTTCGTAAGGTTTTATCTTTTTTCTTTTGCGAAAACTAGATTTAATTTTATTTAGGGTGTAAAAAGTTTTGAAAGGATCATCTAGCGATACTGTGGATTAAATTTAACTTACCTCAAGTAGAATAAAGGAGAGAAGATCCCAGAACTGTGGGTAACGCTTCACGAATAACGAAACTTTGGCCATGTCCTCTTCGAAATGTGTTCGTTGTCCTGCAGGATTGAGAACGAAAGTGGACAAAGTTGATAAACACATGCAATATAATGCGCATGCAATATAATGCGCATGCAACACAAAGCAACAGCTAGAGAACTTACCACTATCTAATAGATTCTGGAAATGCACAATGATTTCCAATCCTTCTGCCATTGCAAGGATACCTTGAAGAATAAACATTAACTTCGCAGTTGAATGGTTTCAATGCAAGTGAGAGACCTACCTATGTACCTTTCTGTCTGTTTGTCTGTCTGTCTGTTTGTCTGTCTATCTGTTTGTTTGTCTGTCTGTTTGTCTGTCCGTCTTTCTGTCTGTCTGTCTGCCTGTCCGCCTGTCCGCCTGTCTGTCTGCCCGCCTGTCTGTCTGTCTGTTTCAATGGTTTCAGCGGTTTTATTTACCACATATATAACATTACATAAGAAAATGATAAAAAAGGTGGAGGGAACAGGATTTACAACTCTGGGGGTTAGACTTGCAACCCTGCTTTTTTCTTATTTACTATAAAGAAGTTTTTATTTACAGCTAATTTCGATAGTCGACATGATAAGATTTAAGTTATGAAAGTCTTGCAATACTCAAATCTTAACAAGTACTATATACTATTTGCGGCTTAGACGAATCTTTCCAGAGGAATGTAGACAAATTTCAGCTATTGGCTTAGGAGGAAGTCTATTTTTTTTCCTAAACGCTGCAATAGACTTGCTCGCTTTTGTTTCGTTTGGGGTTTCATTCAAGTTTTAACTGCGGCAAACTTTGCACCAAACCGGCCATAATTGAGATAAACGCGCCGGAGGAAAAGGCTTTTGTTTGCTTTTGAACGTGTTTCATAGTTATGAATTAGTTGTGATAATGTCACGGAAATAGTCTAAATCTAATCAGGTAATTGGTTAGTGTTATGCTTAAAGGTTAATTCTGATAACTGAAGTTTCACTATTTCAAAAATATTCAATATATCGAACTTTTGAGATAAGGGTCTACTTGGAAACCTGCGGTCTGAAAATGTAATTGTGCGTCAGTGGTCTCTTCTGTAGGAGATGGATGGGAATTAAGGAGCTTCGATCTATAGTTGCTGCCCCAGATGAGAGTACCATATGAAATATGTGGTTAGATAAAACTGTAATAGACGACTTTATATGATATTCCGATCGACTTTGCAGTTTTACGACTAACTGAATCATTACAAAAGCTCCAAGTTAGATTCTCCTCTAACACCAAACCAAGTAATTTTGTTTGTGTTTACTCTATCTATTTGTCTTCCTAATTTCAAACATAAATCCTGCTCAAGTCTAGTAGTGGAAACAGTATTAGTAAGTATTTGTTTGGAGCCAAAACGGATAAATTTGGTTCTGGAGAGATTGACAGTAAGCTTGTTTGCTTGGAACCATTCCTCCAAACGAGCTAATTCTATGTTCAAGACCATCATGGACCTTTAAGGGACTAATTACTCTTTCTGTTCGCTTGTCTGCCTGTTTGTCTGTTTGCTTGCCTGTCTGTTTGTTTGCTTGTCTGTTTGTCTGTCTGTTTGCTTGTCTGTCTGTTTGCTTGTCTGTCTATTTGCTTCTCTGTCTGTTTGCTTGTCTGTCTGTTTGTCTGTATGTCTGTCTTTGTCTGTCTGTCTGTCTGTTTGTTTGCTTGCTTGCCTGTCTGTGAACTAAACCATGCAGTATACGTTTTTGAGTAGGCCTTGGCGGATTGTGCTCCTAAAAGTGGCATTTTATGCTACTAGCAGTGATGGAAATTTTGCCAAATTATGCCAAAATTATGCCAGAATTCCCAAATTATGCTCCTGATTTCCGAAGTTATGCTCACAAAATGACGTAGATTCTGTACATATAGGCGCGCAATAACGACACCAAATTATGATGTTTTTCAAATAAACTGTTGTTGTAAATTTATTTGTGTTTTATGGCAGTTTGTCTCGGTTAACCGCGCACGCAGAATTCGCCAAAAGAGGCCTAGTAACTAAGCATGTCAGAACAAAGTCAATACTACTATTAGCGTAGCCAAAACATGCATTGCAAGAACATACTACCTAAATTTAATCTATTTCTGTAGAAAATACACCATATTTACTAAATTTTATGAATTTATCCTCCATAAAGTGCTAAAGTGTGCTAATTATGCTGTGGCAGTGCTCTTTTAAAAAATTATGCTTTTTTGCTCCAATTATGCCAAAAATTATGCTAGCACAATCCGCCAAGGCCTATTTTTGAGTCATTTATATTGTGTATTAAGGGTAAAGGTGCACGCGTGTGTGCGTCTGTGTGCATTTATGTGTGAACTCAACTTAGTGTACCTTTTGGTTTTGTCTTAAGCAGAGGTCTTTCAATACATTCCAGTTTTATTCCTTCCTGTAAATCAACTAAGTTTGCGTCTTCCTCAAAAGTTGTTACTTTCAGGAAAGTTGAACTCAGTTTCCGTTTGATTCCGCCCTCCAAAGAGAACAAGTTCAACGTCACGTGATACTGCATTGAGATGTCTGCAGGCAGCACAAACCCCATCCCTGCTGAAAATTGGGGTAGCGTGTCGCCCTGCCAGTCTCTAGATGATAAATCTGTTATCCCGTCTGCTGGATCAAGAACTGATTCCATCTTGTATCGACCATTATTCTATGTAGCGGATAAAGAGAATATTTAATAATGTTGTAGCGTGTAACCCATGTCAACCAAGCTAAGCTCTTAATAGCCTTCTATCCGACTATTAACTACCAAAAGATTTCTGCGATTTTTGCGGGAACAATTAGTTCTGACCAAGAAAAAATAAAGAGGAAAAGGAGAGATTCATTGAAATAATCAACTGTTTCTTTTGCATAATGGTCATAGTCCTACCCCCCATGCTACTCATTTATGCAATTGTCAGCCTACATCACACCACGCACTACGAACACAATACGTCTGGACACTCTGGGGAATCGGGAGAGGGGTGTATGCATTGGCGAGGGGTCAGCTAACGTATTGGCTTACAATATCAAGAAATTTTTCGTTCCTTGTTCGGATAGGTCGCATTTTGCAGTTCCACACTTCTTCGGTCCTTTTGTTTGTTATCACAATTACAAAGTGTACGGCGAGAATTGGCAGGTGCAGGAGATATCGTCCGGGGGGTGCGGCTTGTGGCTCGAGGTCGGCCTTAGGCAGGCCCCCAGAGTGCTCGCGGTACGAGCGGAGAATCTTTATCTCAAATTCATCCGGGACTTGATCCGTTAAGGGTAGATTCTCTATAACGCAAAACAGATCTTTTATGTAAAAATTTTATTTTTGTTAAAAACAAACAAAAAAAAATAAAAGAAGAACGGAAAGGTCTTCGTAGTTGCTGATCGGCTGTAAAACAAAAATATGTGTCCTACCTTTTGAAGTTTCTTGAACTGGTGTATTTGACATTCCTTTGTCAGTTTGAAATTGTTTTCTGTGAACCTAGCATAAATTTAAGAAAAGCATAAACGCTTTAAACAACCTATTAAAACAATATTTCTAAATATGGACGTGGTGAAATCTCTTATAAAATGTTGTGACCAGAGTTTCATTTGCATGATTTTATCTGATCTCTTATGACCCAAGGAAAATCTAAAGAAGCATAAAAATATTGATGTTGCACTGCTTTCTAGTTATTTTGTAGACAAATACATGAAAAAAACTGTTTGCGGCTGTCTTAGACCTTGATAAATACGTTTTTGCTGAACGCAATTCGGCCGGTATCTTTCCGCTCCAGCCAGTTTATCACCGAGTACCAGGAGAATGAAAATGAACAGTAGTGTACCAGATATTAAAAACAAAATTCTGTCAACCGGTTTGCGAGAAAAACTTAGTGACAGTTTAGGAGAATTCAGGAATACATCATATGGCGTGCTTTTGTTCTATTTTTAAAATTTTTATTTTATTAAAATATACAGCATGTACAATAAATTATGTTTCCCAGATTAAATCAATATACTTGTACAAACCCTTAATCCTACATTTTTATACGGTCAAAATTACAATACTACACTAAAATGTAGTCTACATAATCTCCGTATGCCCACAAGTGCATTCACTACAAATAACTTGTATGTAAATGTGGGCACATACTTCTCCGAAGAAAAATGGAATCACTCTTAATTCATTTCACCAAGCATAGTTCAGTGACTTGCCATTTCCATTGAATGACAAGCAGTTTTTGCTTAAAGTTTCACCTTCCTTTTCTATTTTTACGTGATCATTTAGATATTTGATGAAAGCCAGGAAAGACAATGCAATGTTTCTCCTTTTACACTTATAAATATAGTATTTTAGGCAGAGAACTAACCAGTTTGACGATAAAGACCATAATACATCATATCGCGTGCTTGGAGCTGAGAGGCTGAAAAAAGCAAAATTATATGATAATTTCACTGGTTAATTTATGTTTTGTTTGTTCTACCAGCCTCCTTTTTAATGACTTTTCTTGTCGAGGACCAAGTTTGGTTCGCTGAAATCAAACGGGCTCCGTTTTGGCCAAAGTTGGGAGAAGGGATCTTTTAATCAGAAGTAAAACGTGCTGATGATATTGTTGCCAATCTGTGCCAACTGTTTTGCTCTTGTTGGAAGTTAACGGCCGTGATGGTAGCGAAAACACATTAAAGACCTTCATATTTTTTTTGACACGACTTTCTCAAAAGGTTTGTATAGGCATAGCTCTGTTCTGAAATTGCTGAGTTGCACCTAGAACAGCTTTTTTTAAATTTATAAATGGGAAAAAGTTGAGCCTAATTAATTTGCCAAATTATCCAGAGCACCGAACCGCGGCCGTAGTTGTCTAGATTTTTTTAAAAAAGGCACGACAGTCACGAAACAGCACGTTTTCATGTTCTGTTGCCTGCCCAAACACGTCCTCGGCTATTTTAACTCAAGGTTGCGGAAATCATGTACTTGTATGAAGATTAAAAAACATTGCACTTTGAAAACACAAATGGCCGACAAAACTATAAAATCCTATTTGGTAAATATGTTTTAATTCAATATGGCTAAACTGTAAAAGAATTGAAAACGAAAAATCTAGTAAACACGAAGTGTTTTTGCTAAACCAGAGGATATTTCAGTTCGAATTTAAATGAAATTCAAAGGTGTTGCGCAGTAAAAAATACAAATGCATCTTGTTCATCATCAGTTTCATACAGTCTATATTCGATGTCATCCGCAAGCTATTGAAAGCTTTCTTACCTTTGGGACTTGTAAAAACTTCTAGTTGTCTTTAAATCCTTTATCTGTGACATCGATCCATTCGTGTACGAAACGACAGAACCATTGGCGTAGGCTTTTCCGGCCATCTTTGCTTCAGAAAACAAGAAATGTTGAGAGTTTTCAGTTCAATCTTAGGCATGGTACTGTTAACAATCGTAAAAATATGTCTCCGGGAGTCTTTCTCTTGTTTACAACCAACTTTGTTGAGGCGATGTTATGTGAAAAACTTAGCTTTGAAGTTATTTCTAAAAGGTTCTCCACTACTGAGAGATGAAGTAAAAAAACTAGACCTAATTTACATATTAAAAACGAAATATAACCTTCACTGAACTGACTGAAAAGGTAGGGGATTCCCCCTGCCACAGGCCAGCTCACGATACAGTTAAGGCCAGTAAAAGACGCAAGTTTTCCATCAGGTGTTGCTGGGAAAAACAAACTGTTTTGAGGCAAATTTAAAAAAAGTAAAAAAAACATTGATCTTTGTAAAGATGTTTTGAAGGCTAAAACTTATAAAATGTATAGAACACTGAACTGTTAATATTTCTTTAAACCCTCTTTGGTTGCGTATACTGATCATGAGCTTACAATGCACTTGTAGTTCGTAAAAGTGGTTTTCAGGAAAGAAATGGAAAGATTAAAACATATCTAAAAACATAAAATTGAAATAAGTTCAAAGAAACGTTTACTTTAAGAAGACAAAAAATTTCCTAGCGTGACAAATTGCGATAAAAATTATGCCTGATGTAGCGCTAGCGTGACTGTGGTTCGTGTTTGAATTTTGATCATTCAAATCATCATTCATGTACGTCATCGACTGAAATAGCTTCAAATTGTTGTTTGCTTAACTCTGGACGCAGCTGCAAAGGTGGTCTTTGGCAGCAAACCGATTCTTTTGAGCACTGATATCGCTCGCTATGTATTTCCGCGTTCTATCTTTATTTCTTCTTTGTGGTCCCTTCATTGGCAACTGCAGTGAAAGTACAGCCACAATCGCGTCCCTCCATGTTGTTTCTAACATCAACTCTCGTTTCGCGAACACGCTCGTTTCAAGTGTTGTCACAAACATGGACGAAACAAACCGCGAGACCAAATTCAGCGTTCAGCTTCCCGAAAAGGCATTTGTGTCGAACTTCTCAATGTTCGTGAACAACACTTTGTTTATCGGGAAGGTCAAGAGCAAGAAAGAAGCTGAAAAAGAGTACGAAGTGGCGAAGAAGCATGGCCTCAACACTGGAATCGTTAAAACGTCGGGAAAGACAAACCCCGAGAGAGAAATGGATGTCTTTGACATCTCCGTGAGTGTCCCAGCCAAGAGCAATGCAACATTTCTCCTCGAGTATCAACAGCTTCTAGAGCGAAGACGAGGGTATTACGAACATGTTATTAGCATCAGGCCCAGACAGATTGTGCAGGACCTGAGGGTCGATGTATATGTGAATGAATCTCAACCACTTCAATACCTGGACGTGATGGAGTTCAGGAAGAGGCCGACGGACCCCGTTGTGGCGGGAAACTCCCACGCACTACGAGATATTGCCTCCTCCTCTGCTCACGTTACATTCAGCCCGACCGTACAGCAACAGAAAGAGCAGGGATCAGACACTGGATTGAACGGAGATTTTATTATCAGGTGCAAAACACTAATTAGCTTGTTGTTTGTAAAACGGCCCGATTTTCCTTGGTCGGACATCTATAGCAGATACACGCTTTTTTTTAAAATAAGAACCAGTAACTTTCGGTTCAGCCTGGGCTATTCTTAATTTTTTGGCGATTTCAGCATCAAATTGTTCTTAAATTGTTCTTATATCCTGATATTTTTAAACAGTGAATTAGCTGCCTGGAACGTTACATGTAAAACGGCATTAAGAAATATGTGTTTCAAACTGTCAGTACAGCATTCGCGAACGTGACGAGCTTCCAGCGCCGGATGACCAAACTAAATTCTGACAAGCTTTGTTTTCATGTAC
>JAOBRG010371359.1:0-11797 GCA_027574985.1 Umimayanthus nakama
ATAGATATAGATTAGGTCATTTCAAGTTTTTATCGTATGTATTGTTATTAGTTAATTATTACTGTGTTAGGTTATGAGTTCTCTATGAAGCTGTAAATTTTCATAGGTTTTAATTATGTAAAGCATTGAGGCATGGCAGAATGCTTAAATACAGCATTATTACCATTATAAGCTAACTAACCAATTAATAATGTTACTATATCTACTTAATTAGTTATCTGAATGCTGCCCAATACTGATTAAATTAGTTGTTTAACTAATTATATAATAAAAGTGTAACGTAGGCTCACTCTATGTGAATGATAAAGGGGATTGATCGACTTAATTAATTTTTTTTGTTTTTTATGGAAAGATAACTAGAGACTGTAACTTGTACAGCGAAATCAATTGTTAAAACTGTTACTTTCAGGTTGAACTGCTTACAGCTAGGGGAGTCCTTGAGAAGGAGCGAGAAGCCGGACGTATTGCGAAGGGAAGGGAAAGGGAGACGCAAACCGCACTAGATGAAGCACGTAAAAGCCGCGAGCTTCAGGTTCTGGAACTAAAAATACTAATGGATTGCAAAGCCAAGTGGCAGGAGCAACATCTTTTACAACCTTGTGGCTTCAATCAACAAGAAGAACAGAGGCTACAAAGACTTCGAGAGATTGTGGAAAGTATAAATGGCAACGTGTTGAAAAAGGTTACGCTACGTTTTGATCAGCTGCATGAACTGTTGACGCTGAGAAAAGAGTTATTAGTCGTGAAGCAGGAAAACGCAGCCTTGAAAACAAAGGTACATTTTGGAATATGTCAAGTTTAGTTAACCCTAGATGGCATAAGTTAAAAAAAGTTACACGAAGGCATAAAGGGGGGGGGGTCAATATGAACCCCCCCCCCATCGACTTTTGATACCTTTCATCAGATTGACTCGATATTTGGCACATATATAAAAACTTTTATTGTAGTTTCAATTAATCGAAGCCACGTGGCAACCAAATCAAAATAAATAGTGGCCGCCATCTTGGATTTTCGAAACTTCAGATTCTCGAACTGAACAATGAAAATGGTGAAAAAACATGGTTTGGCGATTGGAATTTACAACATTTTTTAGAAATAGAGTGCGGTTGTCAGTATTTAGGCGGTAACAGTCGTTTTGTATTGAAAAATTCCATTTTCGTTGGCAACACACGGATTGCGTGACTTACTATGATGACGTAATCAATCGTGACGTCGCCTAATTAGGGTCAAAAGATATATTGTCAAACAAAGAGCAGTTATGCTAAATCTTTTGGATATCGGTCAAAGAACAAAATTTTTTAAGCCAAGAAAATCAAGGGGGCGTCAGATTGACCCCCCCCTCTCCCTCCCCTTATGCCTTCTAGGGTTAAGTTGATTGAGTTTTAATAGGGCTTTCGTCTGACTTCTAAATGCTTATATATAAAACAACGTGCACCTTCTTTGTTTGCACAGTGCCTGTCAGCATTAAAAGGAAAGAATTCTGCTGTCACTCTGACTAGCTTGTCACATGCACCTTGAAATGGCTTGGTGAAGCTGATTCCTGCCGGAAGTGCACGACGTTGCGCATAAGACAAAAAATGCTTCCCTGTATTTCCCTCACTTTCTTTTCCCCGCCCCCAAACCCCCAACACACTCACACATAAAGACACGTTCCTTTAGACCTATTTTATCTTCTCGCCTACTTTCAAAAACAGAACGGAAGATTTCCATCAGTCACAGATCTAGACTAGATAAGTTTTACCCTGAGTAACAGTTTTAGATTTTTAGTTAGCCGACAGAAAAAAAACGCATTTGCTAACGCTAATCAGAGTTTCGTTTTTTAGAATGAACTTGCATTTAACTAAGGAGAACGGTTACTAAAGATTTCACAAACAAAAGTTGCAAAAATCGTAGGATGAGCGACTCAAAGGATAGCAGTTATTTTGGCCCCTAAGGCACCGAATTGGTGTTTTGACTTCATTCTTATTTACATTTCTCAGGTCATAAGGAACCGGGTTTAGGTTTTGTCTGCGTTCATATACTTTTGTGTCGCAACTATCCAGAAAAGCAAAGTTCAGTGACGTGATGTCAAATTACATGGAAACCTCGGTAGCACAGTCCATAAGCCGTCCGACTTTTAATCAGCAACACTGAATTCGTCGGTCGATGGTTTAGGTTGCTTTAAAGAACGCAGGGTTTGATTGTTTGCAAAGAACAGATCTTTGGAAAACTTTGAATTTACCTTTAAGTATTCCACAGACAAAGAAAGTGGTTTCTGGACTTTTTAGAAATCTGTTTGACGCAACTTTTTTCCACTGTGGGGTCAAATCCGGGTCAGCTAACTCAGCGCATGCGTTACGTGAGATCAATTCGTACTGACGTCTCGACAGCTCAGAAGTTAGCCATCGGACTTGCAATCAGTATCGCCGAGTTTGATTCGCGGTAGAGGCGTTTAAAACTTTTGCTTTCTTTTTGTCTTGAAGCAAATATCTAATTTTTCCTTTTCATTTCGAAATAAAAATAGTTATGATGTCCAAGTAAAATTATTTGTATGACCCCTGGCCTGGTCGAGGATGTAATTCTTGGGCGACCTCCATTCCCGCTTAAATTAACTCAGCCTTCCATCATTCCGTGGTCGGTGATGAGTACCAGCATACATGTACCGCTTTGTAAATTTGTTCGTGGTCCGCAGTATGTGTAACCTGATCATTGTAAAGCGCCTTTGAGCATCTTCATTTGGATAAAGCGCTATATTAGTGCACCACTTTACCGTCTTTTAGTTATCAAAGAATAACCACCACAACCTACCAATGAGAATGTTTGTTATTCTATTTGCCCATAAAAACTTACCTTTGCTCCCAAATTCGATTAACCCTAGAGGGAAAGGGTCAAATTGAGTCGCGCCCTTGATTTTTTGGATTTATTTTTTTGTTCTTTGACTGATAAACAAAAACTTTGGTATAACTATTCTTTGTTTATTGACACGTCTTTTGATTTCAGTTAATTGACATCACGATTGATGACTTCACCATAATTAGCCACGCAACGTGTATGTTGACTATGGAAGTACATTTTTTCGCTAAAAAATCGACTATTTTGGCCTAATAACTGGTAACTTTACAATGTATCTTTCAATAATGTAGGTTCCATGCGCTAAATAGTGTTTTCTTACTATTTCAGTGTTCATTTTGAATATGAAAAATATCTGAAAATTTGAAAATCCAAAATGATGGTCGCTATCTAAGTAGTTTATATGGCTGTGGTTGCCACGGAAACCAGTAAACACCACGTGGTTTATTTAATTGAAGTTACAAAGAAATCTTGCTATAAATGTCTGGTATCAAGTCAATCGGCTGAAAGGTGTTCAAAATGGAGGGAAGGGGTACCAATATCCCCCTCCCCTTTCCCCCTCATGCTTTTGTCTGTCCCTTTAAGCGTCTGCCTTCTAGGGTTGATTTTGAAGAAAATAAATTATTTTGTTTTATTTCTTTTTAGATTACTCAAACAAAAAAGCAATCAAGTCTATCCAAGGAGGAGAAGAAAAGGCTTTCCATTGAAGTTCAAAGGCTAAGCTCTTTAATTGACAATACCCAAACCAACGAGGTCAACTCAAATATTGGTGGTTCAGAGCGGTCATTGTCAAGGTCAGACAGCAAACAAGAGGACAAAGTTATTAAAAAATCGCTGAGAAGAAGACTCAGTGGGTTTTCAAACACTGGAATTAACCGTAAAATGGAATCATCATCATCAAAAGAGTTCCATTCTAGCATTGATAAAAGAATGTCTCAGATTGAAAATGAACTCACTTTGTTAAGAAATGACCTTCACGGGCAAACCTTGTCAGTAGATGATGGCCTAGAGATTCAAAGCAACTCGAACGACAGTGAAGAAAACGAAACACCGGAAGCAAGTATTACAAATGATATGAATCAACGATCTGTTGAGATTGAAGCTTTTGCGTCATTAATGCACGATGATCTTGAAATGGAAGTGAGAATTGACTCAGAACTAAAAGAACTAAAAACAGGTGTGACAGCAATGCTCGAGAAAGCTAGAGAGCAACTGGATGCTAGTACTGAAAGAATGAAAAAGGTGGCCGAAGAACTAGCAAGTAAGGACAAAGTGCTGGAGTCTTTGCAATTTAAGTGTAAATGTTTCGAAGCTGAAAGGGAATTTTTGAAAAAGGAAATCATCTCTCTTCAAGATGCACTACAACGTGAGAGTGAAGCTAAAATTGAATCCAATGAAAAGCAAAGAAGTTTGGAAACAGTATTGAGCGAAACTCTCAAAGCTAAAGCAAACATGGATTGTCACGAAGTTTCTACAATTTTGGATATTAACGCCATCGACAAAAATAGAGTTCGTAAAATCGAGTTAAAAGAACTTTGTGAGGTTCTGCACAGTATTTACGATCCGGTCAATAAAAAAGAAGTAGAAATAGAGCAACTAAAAACTGACTTAAAAAACACACAGGAAGAAATTAAGTTGCTTAGAAAGAGTTCAGAAACTAGCGCCTCCGTTGAACTAGCTAACTCTCGTGATACGACAACATCCCACAGCTTACCTGATTTGCAGCAAGAAGGCGTCTTGCTAAAGGTAGAAAATGTAAAACTAAAGCAAGGCAAAGAGACATTTAAAAATACCGGCAATGGATATCAGTCCAAGAAAACGAATGGAATGAAAACTTCAAACAAGTTTATAAAAAAGACCGATGAATCAGTGGGGAAGACAGCGTTTTCACCCCAAGACGAAAACGAAAATCACAAAGAAACGAGTAAAGCGGGTGCTAAAAGTCATTTTAAAGACACATCAAAAGCGTCTTTAGAAAATGCCCTTCGCGAAAGTAAAGCCAAAGTTACCCTCCTGATGGAGCAGTTGAAGATTTTAGAAGACAGTAATACTAGTTCTGATCAACTGAATGTTACCATGAAGGCAAAATTGCAAAGGTTAATAGACGCTTCAAAAAACACAACCGAGAATGAGGAACCCACATCTTACGTTTCCAAAACAATGCCAGAAATCATGAAGCAAGAAAATGCTCTCAATGCAAGGTTGTTGAGACTTAGCAGTGATTTAAACATTGCAGAACAAGAGAAAGCACATCTTGAAAGTACTTTGTCTTTCATCAAATGTGCGAATAAATCTTACGAAGCGGAGGTGTACTCGTTAAGAGATGAACTCGAAAAAGAAATTGCATCGAGATGCTCATACAAAAATCAGGAGGCAAGACTACAAGAGTCTTTAATCAAATACAGAGAGGAACTCGAGAGACTAAGAGACGAAGTACATAGACTCTACGAAAATCTTAAAAACATCAGGAGTGAAAATTTAGAGTTAGAGAAAACTATACTTGGTTTAACAGCTGAAAACGCAAAACTCAAAGCCAAAATGTCTGCAAATACTGATGATTTACTAGGAAATGAAATGATCCAGGAATCTCTCAAAGAAACTTCTGAGATGATACACCACTTTCAAGAAGAAACTAAACATTCCGAAGAAGATCTTATTAGACGGCTAATGAACGAACAGAAGCAGCGTGAAAAAGCAGAAAGAGAACTCAGTTCCTTGAAAGAACTATCAAAAAAGATAAACGAACAACACGAAAAAACAAAAGAAAAACTTGAGAACGACTTTAACAAAGTACAAGAAAAACTTAATCGAACAATGGAAAGGCTAGATGAAGATGAAAAACGAAACCAAAATGTCTCCGAAAAGTTAATGAAATCCTTCAAGGATAAAACAAAGGGCGAAGAAGGGACAAGGATCTTGGAACGTCAAAAAAGAGAATCCGAAAAGGAACCAAAGGAAAACGAAAAGTTACATGACCTCAGAACTGACGAAATTGCTAGAAATACGCAGAATGACGAAGCACTTAGGAGAAGAATTATTCTACTAGAAGATGAAAGAAAGACACTGATCCAAAATATAATAAGTCGTGAAAACGACAGAAAAGAGATAGAAAAACAGGGAAATGAAGAAATTGAAAAGCTACACGCGAAAATTAAAGTTTTGGAGGAAGTCATAAGCGATAACGAAAGAGAGAAGCTACGACTTCGAGAAGACAATAAGAACATTGAAGATGACACACGAAAGCTCTCGGAACAGGTGTCAGAAGAAGTTGAAAACGTTAGAAATGAAAGTAGGGCAATAGAAGCAGCACTGCAAGACAGAATTGAAAGCCTTCAGTCTGAACTCAAAGTGTCCGAAGAGCAAGCTGCAGAAGAAAACAAAAACTTTAAAGCCGTTTCTGAAAATAGTAAACAAATTACACAAGAGTATGAAAAGTGCAAAGCTACTTTAGCAGAACTCAGAATGGTTGCAAAGGAACATCAAAATTGTAAGTTAGCTGTGAAGGAAAATGAAGAACTACGCGCGAACTGCCAAAGTTTGTCGGGTAATATAGCATTCTTGAAGAATGAGCTAACTAAGACAGAAGAAGCGAAAGCGAATTATCAAAGGTTGACGACGTCACTAAAACAAGCAACAACAGCTCTATATATTGAAGTAATAACATTGAATGCTCAGCTTGAAGTTCTGGCTGTCGATAACTTGAAGGCAGTTGAGGAAAATAATCGCTTGAAGTCCTTATGTGATGAGGCAGTTTCAGCAAGCAGAGGTTTAGAGAGCGAACTGGGAAATAAGATATTGAACCAAAATCAAGAAAAGCAGGAAAAGAACACGAAGGCCGATAGTGATTTGTCTCACATCTGCAATGCTACAAGCATCATCGAGGATAAATTCTGCGATGATGATGACCAGGATACAGGAAAACAGTGAAATAATGGTCAATAACAAAATAAAACTGAACGTGAAACATGTTTTAACTCTGGGTATTTGTAAAGGCTAACTCGAGCATCATGCTAAAAACTTGCTTTTGATATTTTTTCATAAAATGATGGTGCATATTGCCTTATTGTACAGTATTTCGGTATGACTTTAGGAACATTTTTCTACAGATACTTTTATGGAATATGCTCAGTTGATGTTTTTGATCTGTAACTACATTGCTTGTGTTTATGAAACTCTTGGTATTGTGTTAATTATACTTTGAAAAATCTTAATGTTGCATTCTATGTTGTCATGCTCTGAGCAACTCAAAAGGTCTTGCTTAACACACCAGTATTATGCAATAAGACAAATTACAGTTTTACAACTGCCACATGTTATTAGTGAAAGCTTTGCTTTTGCTATTATTCAAGTTTATCTCATCTAAAAAATGTGTAAACACTTTAAGATACTTCACCACGAAATATCATTTTATTTGAGACTAAATTAAGAGACTGTCCCTCCAAATTTTGACTGCTCACTTTCGTGTTAAATTTAGATCTCTTTTATATTCTAGGTACTACATGTCTTCACTTAAGTAAGGACAAAAATGTGTTTTGTTTCGTTGAAAGGTCATTTTAGTCTTCGTAACGGGGACTTCAAGTAATGCCCCGACATCTCCTGCCTCGTGGCCTCGAAATTCCAGAAAAAGCAGCATACTAGCTATTATGTTGAATGCCACTTTTTGTCAGAAGAATGCCATCTCTGCAACTGTTCACTGTCAATCCAGCTTTGGTCTTGCACGTGCGTTTGGAAATGTAACGTTTGAAATTTCTGTTGTTTGTTGTTTTTCCGGCTGAGGAACATCTTTGTGTATCTTGGAGTGTTTACACAGGAGGTATCCTGCAGCGGTGGCACATCGGTTGAGTTTTACACTAACGTCACACTGCTGTCCACACTAATGCCACAGCGGTGACAATGTGCCACTAGTGTAACATTAATTGTAATTACAGTACTGTGACAGCGAAGGCAGCAGCGTTAGTGTGTCATAGATGTAAACTGACAACGGTGCAACAACGGTGGCAATGACAACGCTGTGACATTTCTGTGCACACTAGTGTGACAGCGATGACAACTGGCAGCGCTGTGACAGCGATGTTCACATTAGTATGGCAGCGTGTTTTACATAAACGTGACAGCGATGTGCACATCACTGTGAAAGGAGTGGCAACTGACAGCGCTGTCACACTAGTGTACACATCGCTGTCACAGCGCTGTCAGCTGCCAACGCTGTGACAGCGCTGTCAGTTTTCACCGCTGTCACAGCACAGTCAGCTGCCATCGATGTCACACTAATGCAAACATCGCTGTCAGATCGGTGCCATAACCACTAACGTCCCAGTGCTCTCAGTGTCAGCGCTGTAACATTACTATCCGCACCATCGTTGTCACAGCGCTGTGCTCGTTTTCGCTGCAACACCGCTGTGCTCGTTTTCGCTGTCACAGCGCTGTGCACAGTGGTGTCTAACCGCTGTATGATTCCTCCTGTCAGCTGACTTACATACCAAGCCACATGTAGGACAGATGTGGTTTGGCGGACGTCCAAGCAAAACCTCCTCACAAAATTCTTTTTTTGGCTGTTGCCCATGTGATTTGAGATGGTTAATCAAACCTGCCTTTGACAAAAGAAGACGTCTGCATACGCTCATTTAGGACATCAGTAGGGACAGCACTATCATCTTGCTTTCGACGTGCACACTTCAATTCAGCGTGCTCCAACCGTTTTCGTTCGAAACTACATTTCTCTCTGATGAGATTTCTCCAAGACGCTCGGTTTTCCGTCAATGCTTCTCAGTCATCCACATCGATTTATAAATCTTTAAGATTGTTTTCAAAGCATCCTTATATCGTTTCCTTGGTTTATTTAAAGTCATCTTTTTGGGCCAACACACAAACATACAAACCTCTTGCGTGCGTATATACATACATACATACATATCTTTAATAGGTCTTCAAAAAATATGCTTAAAAAACCCATTTACAATCAGTTTAAAAAACAAAAACGAAGATTGAAAGTATTATTTTTTATATAGAAAGCGATTTAACCCTACTCCACCTGGGGGGCTTCGCGCGGAAAGTGTCTGCGCCGATTTCAACTTTTGAGAACTTTCTTAATATCAATTACCATTTTTGCCCAAAATACAACCACTTTGCCTAAGTACAACCATTTTTGCCCAAATACAACGATTTGGCCCAAAGACAACCGTTTTTACCCAAACACAACCATTTCGCCCAAATACAACCTTTTTTCTCCAAATTACAGTCATTTTGCCCAAATAAATCCAATTTTGTCCAAAAACAAATTTATTGCCCAAGTACAACTATGTCGCCCAAATACAACTTACTATTTTTGCCCAAATACAACCATTTTGCGCAAATACAACCATTTTTGCCAAAATATCACCATTTTGCTTAAAAACAACTATTTTGCACAAATACAACCATTTTTGCCTTAACACAATCACGTTTCCCAAATACAATCATTTTTGACCAAAAACAACCACTTTTGGCCAAATACAACCATTTTCCCCCAAATACAAACACTTTGCCCAAATACAAATATTTTTGGCCAAATACAACTATTTTGCCCACATACAACTATTCTGACCAAAATAAAAACCATTTTTGCGCAAATACAACTATTTTGCCCAAATACAACCATTTTGCCCAAGTACAATCATTTTGCCCAAATACAACCATTTTTACCCAAATACAACCATTTTTCCCAAATATACCTATTTGCCCAAACACAACTATTTTGCCCAGATACAACCATTTGTCCCCAAATAAACTATTTTGGACAAATACAGCTAATTTCCCCAAATACAACAATTTTTGCCCAAATACAACAATTTTGGCCGAAATAAAACTATTTTGCTCAAGTATAACCATTTTTCGCCAAATAAAACCCTATTTGTCCAAATACAATTTTTTAACCCAAATAGAACCATTTTTGCCCAAATACAACCATTTTTCCCAAATACTACCAATTTGCCCAAATGCAACCATTTTTTCCCAAATACAAACAATCTGCCTAAATTAAAATGTTTTACCCAAATACAACCATTTTTGCCCAAATACAGCCATTTTGACCAAAATCAAACTGTTTTTACCAAATAAAAGACTTTGCCATAATACAAATATTATTGCCCAAATACAACTGTGTTTGCCAAAATACAGCCATTTTTGCCAAAATACAACCATTCTGCCCAAATACAACTATTTTTGCCCCAATACAACCATTTTGCCTAAGTACAACCATTTTTCCTAAATACAACCAATTTGCCCGAATACAACCAATTTGCCAAAATGAAACCATATTTGTCCAAATACAGTTTTTTAACCCAAATACAACCATTTTGCCCAAATACAACCATTTTTCCCGAATACAACCAATTTGCCCGAATACAACCATTTTGCCCAAATAAAACCATATTTGTCCAAATACAATTTTTTAACCCAAATAGAACCATTTTGCCTAAATACAAATATTTTGCCCAAATACAACCAATTTGCCCGAATACAACCATTTTGCCCAAGTAAAACCATATTTGTTCAAATACAATTTTTTAATCCAAACAGAACCATTTTGCCCAAATACAACCAATTTGCCCAAATACAACCTTTTTCCCCCAATACAAACAATCTGCGTAAATACAAATATTTTGCCCAAATACAACCATTTTGCCCCAATACAGCCATTTTGCCCAAATACAACTATTTTAACCAAATACAAAGACTTTGCCACAATACAAATATTATTGCCCAAATACAACTGTGTTTGTCAAAATACAACGGTTTTTGCCCAAATACAACCATTTTTTGCCCAAATACAACCATTTTTCTCCAAATTACAAACATGTTTACTAGTACAAATATTTTTGCCCAAATCTAACCAATTTTACCAAAGTACAACCATTTTGGCCCAAATACAATCATTTTAGCCCAAATACAATCATTTTTACCCAAACACAACTATTTTTGCCCAAATACAACTGTTTTGCCCAAATATAACCAATTTTGCCAAAAACAACCATTTTGGCCAAATAGAGAAAAAAATTCCCCAAACACAACCATTTTGCCAAAATAAAAATACTTTTGCCCAAATTAACAATTTTGCCCAAATACAACCATGTTGCCAAAATACAACCATTTCTGCCCAAATACATTAACCACTTCTGCCCAAATAGAACCATTTTGCCCAAATACAACCATTTTTACCTAATGCAAACACCTTGCCCAAATACAATGAAACAAATACCAGTTGAACCAAATTTGGCCCTTTTTACTAAAATTTATTGGAGAACAAGACTCTTGAAAAATTTTGCCTAAAGGGTATCATAATTATGTAAACATGGCAACACCGTTTTTGACGCCATGTTCACTTAATCTTTGACTTTTTTTAGTATTTTTCTCCTTTAATTCACAAAATCTTTGAAACAATAGCTAAATACTTAGTACATAAAGCAATTAATCGATATTCCCTGTATAACAATATTTAAAGTCGTCGTTTTGGGATTATTTCAAAAATATGGCACCTGGTTGAGAAATCTGGCTAGTGTATACAAAAATAAAAACGTCAGCAAGTCCAAACATCAAAAACATTTGTACTCAGAATTTTTTAAAGAAAATAAAGGTTTTGAAACTAGTGAAGTTTTAGGGAGTGCAAGACAATCGATCAGAGTAACTGTTGACACAACCGAACAGTTTGTGTCCATACTTTATTTGGTTTTGATCAAACAGCTAAAACATTTTATAACACTTTATTGTTTCAAAAAGCCATAGTAGGTAATTGACCGCAGTTGAGTGGACACCGCTTTATAACTATGTTTTACGAGGCGTTTGCCGTGGTTAATAATGGTAATTGAACTGAGTGGAGTGCAATTTGGTCTGAAATCATACACGTGATTTCAAAGTCGAACGAGCGCGCAGCGCGAGTTTGATTTGAAGTCACAAGTATGATTTCAGACCAAAATTGCACGACACGAAGTTC
>JAOBRG010371370.1:0-11797 GCA_027574985.1 Umimayanthus nakama
GGCCAAATCATCGAAAATCTCGTTCTTCGGTCTTTCTCTGCTCTGAAAACCCACAGAAACGCTTGCTACGCAGGCTACTCTTGAAATCACAATGACATTTGCCCAAAAGTGACTAAGATGGGGTCTATAGTTGGCCACAGAATAGACTATAATGGGGTGGGGGTTCTGAGAGGCCAGCGGCACATACCCAGCAAAACTTGACCCAAGTCCCCCTCCCCATCCCGGGAAAATCTACAACTTACAACTCCTGTGCTATCACACTACAACAGTATTTGCATAAACAAGGAAACTAAAAAAGCCTTTTACACGCAAAGACTGAAATCGCAAACCTTCACCACAAGAGTTTTGTTGATCAAAATTCAAGACCTTGTGAGACTTCAAGGTTATTTTTGTAAAATGTAAGACATTTCCAAGACGTTAAAGGGAAAAACTCAAAAACAAAACATATTAAAACTCCGCGGGAAACCTGAATTCAGCTACTCAGAGTGAATGGATACGAGTAAGAAATCGTGCTAACTCAGGACCGACACTGAGTACTTGTACAGATATGCAAGATCAAAATTTTGTTTGACAAGAAACGGATCAATGACCTACCTATCTGAAAGTCTAATACACAGCTTCTGTGCAAGAGCCTTACACAGTGACGTTTTTCCAGTACCGGGAGGTCCTGTGATGCAAAATATGCGTGTTACGTGGAAAGTGAAATGCGGAATATACATGTACTACTGTATCCCGAAACTGATTTTTTAAAAATATATTGAATGGTTTTATTTTGTAGCGCTAGTAGTAGGCCTCCGTCGGTCATGGCTGACCATGGGATATTTCATCTGACCCTAAGTGTCCAGACGGTCTTCTCGGCATGAGCAGCGCCTGTTGTGGCTGTGTGAAGACCAATGCGAGAGTGCCAATCGCGACCGCACAGGTCGCATCTGTGTACTGATTCTGGTCTGTTGGCTGTAGTTTCCTTTCTGCGGGCTCGCTTCTCTGCTGCCGCCGCTGACAGCTTTTCCTCACCAGTCTGCAGCTGTTTTTAGTGCGTGCTTTTGGTTTTGTTTTTTGTAGTGCTACATAACATCATTTTCTTAATAAATGCTCCAGGAGTCTCCACCTGCTCAATTGGAATCTGATCATTTCAGCTCTCTGGTGTTCGCATGTGCCGTGCGCGAACACCAGAGAGCTACAACACGAAAACGTGTGATATTTACATCTTAATTAATGCATTAGCCTTTTGTACCAACAAATATCGCCAATTTTCTCCTACTTCCTGTAGAATAAAAACTCATCAAACCGCAAAAATATATTCACGTCAGAAATTTAGGTTATCACAACCCGCAAAATTCCTTCCCCAAAACAAAAAAAATTGTCCGGTCGCAAAAGGTAATTTTAAAATTTTGACAAAATTGTCTTCTTACACGATATTCAAAGTTAACAAACGCCAATGCTACCTTTTAAACTGGTAACGTTCTCCCAGTCTCACGGGAAAAACCCGATATCTAACCATTTTCTAGATATTGTGCGAAAGTGACTAGAAAAACGGCCCTTTACGTACTTCTAGTGATTATAGAAACCCAAATTTGAAAACTTTTTTGGGAAGCAGCCCCTTCCCACCTACAACCTTCCGACCTCCTAAACAGCTTGTATCCTGCCACATCCTCGGAAAATCTATCTGATAAGGCTTAACACGAATTGACGTTAGTTTAACGTGAACTGTGTCGATGCTTTTTATTTCGATTCACGGGATGTTTGACTGTTAAAAAAGACCATTATTTTTAATAAACAGTCGCTGAAAACAGCTTTCAGTTCACAAATCGTACTATACTATGTGTAAAAGGAAAATATTGGGTTGATGTTAAAGAAGAGGGGGGGGGGGGGGAGTCAGCGTTGACAAGTGGATTTTCCGACGACTCCTAAGCAGCTGCTCCATGAGCCCTAAAAACCCTGACCAGTTGGATTTTTTTTGGTTTTTCCAAATGTTCATTTTAAGTTACTTACCGTTGCATCGAACAATAATTTATGAACTTAATATTTCAACACCTTACATTTGTTTGCAAGGGCCCAGATTGAAAAATTCCCATTTCTAAAGATTCAGAATTTTTGAGACATTTTAAGATATTTAGAAAGATCGGAAGTTACTTAGAGCTTTTTCGAGAATTTCCTATAAGACAATTTTTTTTATCTGAGCCTAACTTTGGATCTGAACACAATTGAGAGAAAAGATTAGCGGGAGATAAAAAAGAGACGAAATGGTGAAATGTTTTCTCTCTTTCCCTCTACGGTTCGCTACTCACCGTGTAGTAGAATAACTCGATTCCAAGTCACGATATTGCTGTCAACACCCCTACACATTATTCAACAAAAACAACATTCAGTATTACTTAAAACTTTAGTCTTACGTGTTTGCTAGCAAGTGCAAAGGAAGAAAGCAAGTGAGATTAAAAGTTGATAGTGAAAAACTGAACACAAACTTCTGCAACACTAAGCTTAAGGCCAAAATGTTTTAACGCAGCAAAATAATTAAACCAATACTACAGTACCAACTCTGTATATATTTCAAACAGTTTTCATCATGCACGTTTATCGCCATAGCATTTACATTTTCAGCATTAATTATTATGAATCAGAGAAGTACAGTCATGATACACAAAGTTGATTGAGTTAGTTCTGCATGAATTAGTCTAAAGAGGTTGGCATCATAATTATCTAGCAATCAGAATTTTTGCTCTTTTGATGTAGAAGAATTTTCAATTCTGATCAAGCACGTTCAGTCACTGCTTATTAGGTGGTGATGCGTTTAAAGGGTTAAAAAGACAATGTACAGGCAAAGTATGGAGAGAAAAAATGTTGGACAATTTTAAAATTAAGTGATAAGGTTTGCAGGACTCATAGGTCTGGACTTCAAGATCAAACAAAAACAGGCAACAGTATCCCAGAGAAATGCACCACATTCATGCATCACTTAATCAGTAAAAAAAATATTAATGGTGACACATGCCTAGCATCCACAAAGACTTGAAGTGGGATTTGTTATTGATCTTTATTACACAAATTTAGTGACAACGGCCATGTATTGAAGCAGTGCACAGCTTAAAGCAACTACTCTCAGCTCTCAAGTTCAGAATAAATGGGGGTGGGGGCTTTTTTTTACATGATTTTGCAGACCCCCCACAGCCTATTTTGACCCCCTCCCCCTATCCCCCTATTTAACCATTTTTTCAAATTTTTGTCTCTTCTCTTTTAGATTTTGTTCCCATCTTTTAGTTTTAGAAAGCACTTGGACACATCGTTTATTATTCTGCCCACATCCCTCATTTATCAATTTTCCAATTTGTTTCCACCTGTTTATTTTAGCCTGCACAGCAGTGTTTAAAGGAGGGGAGAAGGGGAATGGAGCACGGTGTAGAAAAAAAGAGGAGTGGGGACTCCTCGTTTTTTCTCGGCCTCACTCCCTTCCCCCTCTCCCCTCCTTTTAATGCCACTACGCAGGCTAGTTTATTTTGATCCACCCCCATTTTATTTGACTCCCCTGTTTAATCTGAACAATGAGCTATTACCTGTCTGAGAAGAGAAGAGTTGTTGATGCATAGTGGATTAGCTGAAACAAATTGCAATGAAAAGGTTATTCTACAAGTTGCTAAATACACAATCATTGTTATTTAGGGAAAATGCATGCAAATCCCATGTGTCCTACAGGTGTTCAGGACCATAATGAGGGAAAGAGCGATAGGGGAGGAGAAGTTGGGACTCAATGAGACAGGATTGCTTTGACCTAGAAACATAAATTTGTCATTGATATACACAAAACAAGTCTATTGTATTTAAAAACATAATTCTCTATTTAAACCAATACACTGTAGTTAAATTATATTTTGACATTGATCGACTCTCGGAAAGTTGTAGTCAATACTTGAGAAGCAAGGGAAACAATCTGCCTCTTCTCTTGTACTCTACAACTTACATCTCTACGACAGCATGTTCATGTAACAGTTTTTAAAGATACTCACAGCCATTTTTGTAAGATAAACTTTCAATCGTTAAACTGCAGTTGATATACTTTGCCATTACCTGCGCTTTCACCTCTGAATCATAGATTAAATTTTCCCACATGCCATGAAAATCCTCTGAAACAAATTAAGGAAATTTAGATAAAAATTAAATAGGGTTACTGTAAATATACACGTGAGGATGAAAGTAACTAAGATACTCGGATTGTTCTCTAGAACAAGAAGACCTTCACTTGTGTGATGCTGTGTGGCATGAATGTGGACAAGTCAAGGAAACAGTGAAAAGACTGAGAGACTATAAAGACGAGCTGCAGCAGCAAGAATCATCTACTTCAAAGTTGCCTCAAAACTATCAACTGATCAAATTATGATCAAAGTGGGCTGGGAGCTTCTCTATTGTAAAAGTTGAATCTGACAAACATTTAAGATTTGTTAATGAGTGCACTGCAAATAGAATTCAAATATAACTTTCTTATTATTTTAATGTAAGAAAATGTGACATTCACTGTCACAAAACTAGAAATAATAACGACCAATGGAGGTTATTTTAGAAAGAGTTAACTTAGAATACATCAAGCACGCTTTTTTCTGCAAGGGACCATGCAAAAATTGTAACACTTCAGAGAATTTATATATACAACTCTTGGGTCTATGAAAAATGGGATAATGAAAAAGGTTAAGAAAACACATTTTAGTTAATGCACTTCTGTTGATGCAACTTTTTAAAGATACAGTATTACCGTCCAGAAGAAACTTAATGATGATTCATGGGATTGTCCCGATGTTGCGGTGGTTCATCCCTTGTCCCGTGATTTATGTGATTTTCCCCGAGCAATTTGTCCCGCTGCTGTCCCATAGCTTTAAAATTGTTCCTTCTGACCCTCATGATGAAATCAGTGTTGTGTTTATTTTGTCCTGTACTGTATCTACAGGCCTGTAGTAAGTTGTAACAATACCTGACGGCAGTAGCCAGTGGTTTGCCGCAGAGATTTCTTCTTCCAGTTCCTCCGATGCCGGACCATCAGACAGAAGTTGGAAAACATGAATGCTTAGCCTACAATCTTGAAGGTCTATTGTCTGGATAAAACAGGATTACTACTAGTATTTCCATTAACACTTCAACTCCATGTGAGTATATCTATAGATAGATAGATAGATAGATAGATAGATAGATAGATAGATAGATAGATAGATAGATAGATAGATAGATAGAAATATAGATGGATGTATGGATGGATAGATAGGTAGATAGACAGACAGACAGATAGAGAGATCTAAAGATAGATGGATGGATGGATTGATAGATAGATATAGACAGAAAATTAGATGGATGGATGGATGGATGGATGGATGGACAAACAGATTGTCATACAGACAAGACAAATCTATATTAGGTACTAGATAGTTTAAACACTTACCTGTCTGTCACAAGAGACCAGTTCAGTATCCACGACAGACACACTAACCACATGCTGGTTCAGGAAACCATCATCAAACTCTGTAAATCTTGTGTCTCCATAAACATTCCTTTTATACAACAGAAACTTCCTCACATGTTCTTCGATATTCTTTGGACTTGTAGTGCTGATGTTATTGGGTCAAAATGGAAACTTTCAACATAAAATGATTGTTGGTTTCTCTGCTATTTGTGAGCATATCTCTTAAGCTATACGTCAATCAATTAGATTTAAATTTCAAAATTAAAACATGATTTCGTACTGTTAGATAATCAAGAAAGAACAAGAGACGAAGACTGGCTGAACTAAAAATATGTCAATCACTCAATGGTATTCACCAATTACCATCGTATTTTTTCAGGAAATGTAAGAAGCAATTCTCTTTTACAGAAAAAAATTGTTAAGGGATCCTACATCCCATTAGTATGATTTCAAGAACCGTGAAAAAAACAAAGATAAATACTAGGTAGTGGGTAATAAGGTATTTGAAAACTCTTAAATAGACTAAGAGTATTTCACTTTTGCTAATTTACCTGTGAGGATCTTGACAAACTTCGATGTGATAAATAGGCACAACCTCTGAAGGAAGAGCCTCCGACAAGTCGCTTACTTGATCCATGCAATTTTTAAAAGATACCAGCAATCACAGCAGCAGAAACGGTCTACGAATTTTCTTCTCGAACGAAACTTAGGAAGCCATGATTTTCAAAATTCTCCGCCAATGAAATATTGAGCCCCCGTTACTTCACGCCAATATGAAGTTGTCTTGCCATGCGCGAGGTTACGTTTTACGAGCCTCTTGTGTTAGCTGCTAGCGGCAATACAAATTGTTAGATGCGCAGGAGTTTGTGCGCGTTTTTCCGTTTCCGGAAGTGAGCGCCATATTTCAAATGTAGTAAACTTTGTTTTGGTAGACAATCTCCAGGGATCTTAAGCAATTTACATCTCCTGAAAGCATGACTTTACCAGCCGAGAAAGTTCATGAACTAAAGCAAATAATTCACGGCCATTTATCTCAAATGAATGTACACTCGAAAATCAAGGGTTGTTTGGATGATTCGTTCACAGACGAAGATGATCGGAGAGGAATCGATGAAGCTACTTTGCTGAATGCTTTGAAAGAACGAGGAATCGTTGACGATGTGATGAGAACATTAAAGTTTGAGGGCATCGATGGGCAGCAGAAGAGAGTCGAGAAGCGAAGAGATGTTGCTCTTGACGAACAACCGAGTAGAGGTGATCAATCAGTTGATAAATGATCGATGTGTTCCTTAACTAAGTACTTGTCGCGGTAAGATGCTCGTCATACAGATAATTCGTCTATAAAGTCATATAATTCATCTGTAGTACAGTCGTACAAGTCTGACCATTGGATGAGTTTTTTTTTTGTTAGTGGCATATTTTATACTGGTAAATGAGTTGCCCTGGACCTTGGGCTTGGTTGTATGTATATATGTTACAGTAGTAACTAAGTAAGGTTCTATAATTCTAAATAGTAAATACTTGAATTTAAAAATATGAATGTATAATTCTTTCTATGTGATAACAGTGGGTGTTGACCCAACCAAGAGATACCTATACTTTCAAGTGCTTGGTGGAAAAGCTTTTCTAGAACATCTACAGGAACCTGAACCTATTCCTGGCCAAGTGTCATCAACATTTACTCTTCATGTCCACTTCAGAGGACAGAGGTTTCGCTCAAGACCTGTTCCTTGTGCATGCGAACCAGATATTAATGAAGGTGATGTTCACAAAAAGCATTACTATCACTCAACTGCTATAACTTAGAAATGTTGGGGTGTAATCAAGTTTATAACTGTTAATAGAATAATATATTGTGCAAATGTATGTACATACTACTTGTGTGTAATCAATATTACTTTTTATGAACTTAAGTGTTACATTCATCACTTTGTACAGCCCATTCCGTTCACCCTTCGCGAAAACTAATTTTTTTCTGTACTGGCCTGCTGGGTAAGTAGCAAAAGGAATCCATGGACCTGACAAACATTTTCTGTCCCACAAAAAGTTGTTCGCTAACCGTTTGAACCAGGTTTGTTGTTTTAAAATGTACCAAAGTCTTTACTAGACATTTAATCAATCAATATTCTATGTAATTACTTATCGCCCAGGAGCTAGAAAGCTCGTTCAAAATACAAATGTGAAAAGGTGAAGCTTTCCCGCTTGTGCCACAATATTAAACAGCAATCTCTCTTTATAGTAGCAAACTTATGATGCACCCTCACTGGCACAAGTATATAGTCTGATCCAGTAATCACATTACATGACTTTCATTATTAGCTTCATCATTTATATAAAGTAAATCTAATTATATAACAAGAATAATAATGTCAAATATATAGTTGACACAGATTACAAAATTATGAAATGACTTGACTTGTCATGGTGCATTACAGTAAGTTGTGCTATTTTCAAACTAAATAACACGTTTAATTAGAAGAGACATAAAATGTTAGTATGCATGTGTATTTTAATCTTTTCTTCAAAATATACAAGAGAGACAGTCAGATACTGCAAAAAATGTTCCAGCCAAAGATGAACTCTGGTGGACACTGGTCTTCTGGCTGACATTAATTTCAATTCCTGTATATAACAACTAGCCTCAACAATACCTGTTAAAAATAATTTCAGACATGTACTGTACCTACCAAACAATTAATATTTGTTTTGTATGTGGATCTAGTGCTAAATGATCACATAGTTTGATGAGCTCTCACTTATAAATCTAAAAATGGGCTAGAGGTGATCAAACAAATTGGAACCTTTGTTCTTCCTTCCAATCTTTGAAATGTGTTACAATTCAAACTTGGCGTCTGATTTTTAGCAGAATGTTTTCAGCCTGATTAATTAAAAAGAAAAACTTGTTGGTAGATAACAATTGGGCTTGTTTGGGTCACTGGAAACACACAAACTACTTTCTTGCAGGTTTTCTCCTGGAGTTTCAAAAGCAAAAAGGCAAGATGGCAGATGCAACCAACTTGCTGGCATTACCAGATCTCATTCATTTGGTTCTTGTCAAGACATCACCAAGTGGTGACACATCTCTTGTGGCATCGCACCACCTGCAGTGGCGGAATGTTCTCACTGCAGCACAAGGCAAAATTTCTTGCTCAGTGGAGATTAACGGCATTGGCGCTGAAGCAAAAGTTCCTGTTGGAATACTAGAAATCAAGTTTGAAGTAATTCCTAGGTTTTCACAGGTTAGTTTGCAGTGTTTCATGATTAAAAATGCTATTACAAACAGAATCATTCAGTCTAGGAAATCAGACAGTTCAATTTTAGCTGTTGGTCAGAAGGTTGTTAAATGTGCACATGTTCAGCAAGCCACAGTTGCAGCTCACCCCAGTTACAGTATATGTGCAGGGTCTTAACATCATTGTCCACACTGGTGCAAACACAACAACTGAGATGGCTTGGGCACCCATTTAGATGCCAGAGTCAGCCCCAATCTGGTAAACATCTTCTGGCAAACAATGACCAGTTATCAGGCTGTACACTACTTACATGTACATGCAGCAAGAGTACACTCTCTGCAGAACACCCATCTATATACCCACAGACACCAGGGCCCAGTTGCTCAAAAGTGGATTAATTTTAACCAAGGGCTAGGCAAGAATAATGACTCCTTTCTCTAGAAACACACTGGGTCTTTCTAAAGTGCTATTAAAGTATAATCAAAACAACCCAAATACCTAAACCAGGAACGACAGTTAAATCAACATTTAATTAACATTTGGTTAGAGCTATCCCGCTTTCGAGAAAAAAACTGAGTCCCTGAGCTGCAACAGGGGCAACTAATTACTAGGGCGAATGATAAAACAACTTTGCTACCTGTAGTTTCTGGCTTTTCAACAGAGGTTGTGTGTATATTATTTGGCTCAACATCAAAAAAGTCTTAGCTGTACGTACAATAAGGTAAAGAGTTATCCCTCTGATTCCCCTCCCTGCTAGAGTCCTATCCATATATAGGGACCTAGTTTTTGTTTTTTCCGCTGACCCCGGCCATTAATCTTCAGTATTGAAGGGTAGGCTGTATCGGTAAGTAAATATGTATATCAAACTTAGAAATCAAGAAATCGTTCTTTTTAAAACTCTTTCAGTCCCCGCTAATTTTCTTATTTTTCACATCACACTTGTTCAGCACATGTATTTTGCAAGATCTTTTTTGAGCCGGCTTTAACAAAGGCATTTCAGTAGCACAATGGTTAAGGGCTTTGGACTTGTAATCTTGCAACTGATCCAAGTTGAATTTCTGCTGGACGCATTTCAAAACTTTCTCTTTAACATGTCAATAGTTTTTTTCTCTCTTTCCTTTTCATTTCAGAAAAAGTATAAACAAACATGCTTTAATATAAACACAATGTACCAGAAATTACAGATTTTAGGTCACGCTTCTTGAGTTAAACGCAAACCTAAATAAATTGTGTTCTAGAAACCGTAAGAACTGGTTCTTCGCGCCTTCAAGGACCTACTAGAGTCGGCTCGTCTCAAGTAACATGTGTTAGGCCCCACCCATCGGAGTGGGCACACGCTTCTTGACCTGATCGATCAACAGGACGACACTGTGTTGTCATCGTTTGCAATGCTGTGTGGCCCCCCATCCCAACGCTGTTCTATGCTCTGTTGCTTTACAAAGCCCACTGCTTCGAAATCGCAGTACAAGCAGCGTCATCTCTTAGATATGGACTTGGATACCTCTTACAGTAGACATAATCAAATCTCCTCCGTTGAGCGATCAACTTCTGCAAACTTGCTGACCTCTACAACAAAGAGCTACGGCAGTTGCCTTTCTCGTACCTTTGCACTCTGCGTTTATGCGCCGTGGTACAGTGCTTAGTTGAGCCACACAAAGCGTGAAAAACACCGCTATGAACGCGCCTAAAGATCGTTAGGATTCGAGGTGCATATACAGATTTACTGAGATCAATATTGAAAGTACATATGTGTTATTTACTGGCTTGGAGGTCTAAATGTGCTGACCGAGGCCTCTGGGCCGATGTGATGATACAACCAGATGAGCATATTCAGGCTGAGGTCACAGTTTTTCTATATATGGACCGATCATAAGCCGGTAAATAACTTATTTATTTTTTCCTCCAACGGACAAGCACATCAAGGGACGAACCAGAGGCGAAGCAGCGCAGGGTGTTGCGAGGAATGCTGAGAAGTAAATATCGTGATGATGCAAAATGAAGGGCTCAAAACCATATTCATTCTCATTTTTTACTGATTTTCTAAATATCCATGATTCCCAATAAACAGTGCTACAAAAAAATGATAGAATAAAGTTGACAAAAAAATGTTGCAGAGACGTCTGTAGGAAAACAGCAACAAGTCAAAATGTTACCGTGACCGTGGTCAGAGATAGGAAAATCTTGCCCGTTCACGAATATGCTAAGAACCAATCATAATTCAGTATTAGTTACTGTGACCGCAGAGAAAAAATAATCTGTATTATTGGATGAATCCAGGACTCAGTACTGTCGATCTAAAATTGAGACCGCTGACCAGCATCAACTCTTCCGCCTGATTGATGGGATGTTTAAAGTCAAGCTGGTACTTTCCTTCCCATCCCCCACCTCCGAGACAGGGTCTCACTAAGAGATTTAGCACGCACTCTGTCAACAAGATTGCGACCTTAAACTGCCCAGCACTGACATCTACTGAGAGCACAATACAACCCTGTATCTGCTCAATCTTGAAACTCAATGAGGTCACAACAGAAGTTGTGCGCGAGACCATTGAAGTCTCCCTGCAAGTCATCCCCATCTGACCCTATCCCAACCCAAACTTCAAAGTCTTTGCAGGAGGGCATTTTCCCCGATGCCTTCAAAGAGGGTTGAATGCTCCAAAAAATCAAGAATGTCTCGCTTGACAATGATGGTTTCAACAGCTTTCGGCCTATTACAAACCTAACATTTATGTCAAAAGATATTGAAAAAACTGTTGCTTGTCAAACACATCTTTACTTGACGTTGAACAAATTCTTCCTGAAACTACAAGCAGCTTACCAGCAGTCCCACAGCACAGATACACTTAGAGAAATTGGTATCATAAATGAGGTCGTTCTCGTCCTCTTGGACCTTTCTGCTTCGTTTGAAACATTAGGTTACAAAATTCTCATCAGCAGACTATGCACACAATTTGTCTTCACCGGCACTGTTCTTCAGTGGTTCCAATCGTACATCAAGAGGGCGCTCCAGAGGGAAGTGACGCAGTCGCACGGAGTCAGTGCCCCAGCTGTCGAGTTATGTAGAAGGATACCAAAAGAATACAAGATGGCCGCGAGCACCTCTCTGGCACTCCCGCAGAGGCCGA
>JAOBRG010371381.1:0-11795 GCA_027574985.1 Umimayanthus nakama
TATTGGGTGGGAGGGGGGGGGGGGGGGGTTGGGTTATTTGCTTGTTCGTCCCAGGGATTATCCGTTATGTCTTTCATATGTAACTTTATTCCACAGCAACAGGTTTCCGTCACGGATAATATCTAAAACTGATTCCCTTTTTTGGAAATATCCGAATCTAAATGCTCGGTTCGGTAGTCGATCAATTTGAACTGGATGCCTTCCTTAATCTCTGTTATCAGTAGCAGAGAACGCAGCAAAAATTCGAGGTTGAGCACATTAATTGAATAACTTTTACCTTTAGCGGTAAAAGCTTCAGCTTAGGATCCTACCGCAAGTATAGCGATTTCCAAGCACAAAGCTTTGTACGAGCAAGGGAAGGGGAGGAAAAAAACATAAAGTAAATCATCGGTCGATCACCTTGGAGTTGTTTTATGCAAACACATTACACTTACCTTTGTCATTTCTCTTTCGCTCCTTACACTTTGTTTCACGCAACTGTTGTTCGTTGGATGTTTAGACAAGTCGTTAGGAAGTCACGTTGTTGCCAACCGTAGTGTCCAGTCTCCAACCGAGTGTCTCTGGGAATGCCTGGCAAACCAACACTGTAAATCGTTCAACTATGCGCATGCGTCTAGCAGCGGGGGTCACGTGTGTGAACTGAGCGACCAAACCAACTCATCCAAACCAAGTGACTACAGTACAAGGCCGGGCTTCACCTACTTTGGACCAGATACAACGAAACAGGTACAGCCGTTGTGTGTTGGTATAACACTTTAATCTTTTTGAAAATATTTTATTTCAATAAAGGAAATTAGAGAATTCCGTATTTGTACATAAAACTACCTTTCCTGATGTATCCCAAATTTAGATTTGAGATTTTGTTTGATGAAGAAACTATAAATCGTGTTGTAAATGGGTAAGAAACCGTCTTTCTTTAGAGTTTGTAGTTTATTTGTCATACGAGCAGTGTGTGTTAACGTTTTAACCCCTATGTTTAAAACGATTCAGTACATTGGGAAGTGCAGCAGTAGTCAAAACTGTGACAGTGAAACAAACAGCGAAGAAGGAGGGATTATCTGTCAGTGCCGGAAAGATTACATTGGAAAGAGTTGCAACGTGCATAATGGAGGTCAGTTGAAGTGCCGGATAGACTTACTTTGTGATGTGTTAAGTGTGTTCTATGTTCAATATTGATCATATATCGATGTTATTCCTTTACCGCCAACAGGATGAATTCGTTTTAATACCTTTGTCATAGACATTCTCACGAAAGGACTTTTGATGACGTATTAAACTTTGAATTGCCATTAAAAACATCAATACTAAGCTGAATTCAAAATCTACGAATTCTTTGAAGAACTAGTTTAGAAATATTTGGCACAACGTATGCGATCGGACAACGCTTTCTTCGACTGATACCTATACTTATCTGCACTCCTTTTTTATAATACACAGATACCTATACACCGAATTTATAACGTCTGGAGCGAGCATGGAGCCAAGGCTTGGTAGGCCAGGACAAAAGAATACTTGAAATAGTCTTTTGTCCTGGCCTACCAATGCAAGCCTCGACACCATGCTCGCTCCAGGCTTTATGAATAACAACAACAACAACAACAACAACAACTTTATTCGTATCATTTTTTTACAAGATAATCACAGCCTGCAGAAATAGCAGAGCTAGTCGAGGCAGGCTGCGATGTTATATTTATGGATCATTTATTTTGATTGATTATGAATTCGGGGTATACTTATTTATATCTCGAGGTCATTTGAATTGTAAGATAAACTTATTCTGTTTAGAATGTTATTCATCCAACATTGGTATACATCGAGCCAGTGAACTGAGCTTTTCTAGTATTTTGGCTGGCTATACTTGCGATTGCGATCGACTGGAAATTTCTGCGCTATTTTGAGCACGCACGAGTTAGCATAGCCACGCATGCTTGCGTATCAGTGCAATATTTATGAACTTTTTTGTTGTTTAGAACTTACATTTCCTTAGTTTGTTTTCTTCCTATATTACTGGTCTAGTATATGCTAGCACGATTATTCTGTACAGCGCCGGTGAATAACAACTATAAATTCCCCTCAGCTTCTTTTACGTTTTGACACTCAAGCCATGAGTTCCGTCCCGCAATGACAGTAGTCCCGTGTCCCGTGAACACTTTTACCACGGGATCGCGGATGACGTTTTCCAACCTGAGAAAAACTTCACTCCTATCAAGATGAACTTCATCTCGCCCACACATTCCTTTTTTTCTGTGCTGGAAAAACTGCTAAGGATACTTGAAATATGTATTGGTTTATCATCAGAAACGTTTAAAATTAAGTGAGCGAGGGTGCTTTTTCCCCTTTTTCTGATAGTTAATCCTATCTTCAACACCATCATCGTGCGGCCGTTGACAAGATGTCAGGCATAGTTTGGCACATGACAGTCTTATTTGTCATGGCAGCAGGGAGCTCAATAACCTTCTTTAGCTATGTATTACCGCTAAAAGTGACGGCAGATTCTTCGAGTCCGAAAACCGTAAGGGAGAGTGTCTTGTCTGGGGGCAGTCAAGCTTTATGGTGGCTGTACAGGCCGATCCTTGAGCTGCATGATCTGGAACATTTTACATAGGGGAATATTTGGTCACTGGTTGAGGGTGTTTGAGGGGTTGGCTACTCTCATAGCCTGTGTTTTTCCTAGGAAGCCTGTACTCATCCTTTTGTTAAAGTTCTGAACAAATCTTTTGGTAAAGGGTTCTTCAGCTACTTTTTTCTAACTCTAGCGTCTCTCAATTGCAAAGATTGGTTCCAGCGTAAGTTAGTTGTTGCTTCAGCTGATCTTTTTAGTGTTTCCATTGTGTTTGACGCAGATAAGCTCGCCGTAAAAGACAAACTTTGGCATTCTGGAGTTGACCATTAGCGCGATTTGGCCAGCCCAGTGCAGCACCAACATTGCTTTAATGCTTGCGAGATCTGCCGTCTCTGGTGCGGTCCTGCCACTTTACACGCACGATGCCACAGAGGTATCTCTGATGGAAGCTTTCCAGTAGCTTGATGTGTTTCTTGTGTATCGTGGTAAAAATGTTTGTGGAGTGTTTTTGCCACACTCTTTTCTACAAGCTCCAGTAAGCAGCTGGTACACTTCCTCGGTGACTGTAGCATCTTTTTATATCACACTGTCTAGGTGTGTAAGCTGATCAATGGCATTTAGTTGGTGGCGACCAATGGAGATCTTTGGTAGATTGTAGGTTCCTTGAGGAGGTTTCTGGTATATGACCTTGGTCTTCTTCCGGGGAATTCTTAGACCAAAAGCCTGCGCTGCATCAGCAAAGTGGTTCACGACTATCTTTGATACCGTAAGCAGGTAAAGCAGGGTCATCTGCGTGGAGCAGTTCCAAGATGAACTCTTCAAGCGTCTTGAGTGAAGCTAGGAGACCTGCGGAGATTGAAGACACTGCTATCGGCTCTGATCTGATTCAGATGCCTTCAGAGAGATCTATCTTCGCCTTTCTCAAAATCAGAATAAAGAAGACTTCGAAGAGTGTTGGGGCCCAGGACACAGCCCTGCTTAACGCCGTTTCTGATGGGGGAGGGTTCGGAGAGCTCACCACAGTATATCACCTGACCACGTTGTCCTTCATTGAGTTCTTGAATGATCGCTAGGAGCTTCGAAGTGCACCAAGCTTCATCAAAACCTTCCAGAGCCCATCTCGGCTCACGGCATCGAAAGCTTTCGTTTGGTCAATGAAGGCCCACGTTTTTCTCCCTGGCTCTTCTCTTGAAGCTGGTGGAACACAAAGACCATATCAGTATTGTCTATTTTTTCGGAACCCGCACTGACTTTCAGAAAGGTTTTCTTCGGCAATGGTAGGGGGACACTTGCGATGATCTTGTCCGCTCGAACTCCTGACAGAAGGGCGATACCTTTGTAACTGAAGCAGTGAGATTTCACATCTTTGTTTTTTTAGAGGGAGACAATTACTGCGTCTCTAAGGTCTTATGGCACTATTCCTTTCTCCAAACTGAGCATAAATAGGAATGACAATTGCTTAGCGGCTACGTCCCACCCCCACCCCTGTGGAAACGCCTCTGCTGGCAAACCATCATTACCAGGAGCTTTGCCAAACATCAGCATCTCGATGGTAGACTTTACCTCCTCAAGCAGTGGTGCGCTGTCCAGTTTATGTTTAACGTCCTGTTATGAGATCTTTGCCAGATAGGCCTCTTGCACTGAGTGTTTATCGCCAGAAAGGTTTTCGTATTGTTCAGTCCATTGAAACAGGATTGAGCCCCGATCGGTCAGGAAAGTGGAGCCACCTAGTGAGCGGTGAGTGGTGCCTGAGCTTGACGAGATGGGCCATATGCTATATGCAATGCTTCGAAAAAGACTTTTGGGTTGCCTAGATCAGCATGAAGCTGAGTTTTCTTAGCTAGTTCAAGCTACAACGTCTTCTGAATTTCTCTAATTTTAGTTTGAAGGGCGCTTCAGACTGCTCCGTAGGCCGCCTTGGACTCATAATCGTCATTGCTGCCAAGAAGTCTGTCAAGGCAAGATCGTTTTTTCTGGAGGGAGTTCTGGATCTCAGCAGTCTCTATTCCTTGTAATGGATACACCAGCTATTTCCACAGCCAGCTATCTCTTGAATAATGGATTTCAAGGTGCTGTTACTGTTTATTTGTGTCTGGCTTCTGACCTGACAAATCGTCATTGCTCAACTTGGCCTTGAGTACTCCTTAAACCTATCTCCTTTTGCCAGTAACTGTTTGGCATGGAGTTTCTTGGTCTGCAGGACCCTTTTCCTGACTACCGGCTTTAATGTGAGCCTGATTTTAGCCGGAAAAGCCTATGGTCTGTGTAACAGTCGGCACTTGGCATGACTCTGGAATGAAATACATCTCTGACGTCCTTCTGGCGAACCAGAACATAGTCAAGCAACTGCCAGAGTTTAGACGGCGTTGGTGTCTCCAAGTCGTTTTGAATCTAGCTTTCTGCTGAAACAGGGAGTCGGTAATGGTTAGACCCCACTCCGAACAAAACTCCAAAGGCGCTATGTCGGACCGAGAAATCTACCAGCCTCTCTACTCAGCAAGTGTGCAAAAACGTCCAAGTTGAACCCGCCACCTCCAGCCATTGGACAATGAAGTGATGAACCAAAGATCACCCACAACAAGTTCCGACGCGAGATTGGATGTGAAGGTTGGTGGCTTCTAGTCGCGCGGAGTGACAGCATTTTTTGATGTTAGGTTGACGCATGTTAACTCCAAGACTAACCAGGGGAAACCAACTGCAGCAATTCTTGGGGAACAGGAGAGTAAGAAGAAACGAAAGTACCAACAAAGGGTGCTAGAAGTCGAGGTGGGCTCCTTTAATCCACTTATTTTTGGAACCAACGGCGGGATGGGCGAGGAGTTCAAAGTGTTCATGAAACATTTAGCGGAGAAATTGGCAGAGAAGATCGATGAAAGCTCCCATTTGTTATTAACTGGCTCAGGACCAGGACTTCTTTCGAAATTTAAAGCCTGTAAATGCTAGCATCAGAGGATTTGCACCAGTCCTTTTTTAAAAAATGAAGTTACAAGGGATTTTAATCAAAATAAAATGTACAGCTGCCGACTTACTTTAGCGGAGAACTCGGCAGAGAAGGAGGTTGAAGGCCACTCATTAGTTATTAGCTGACTAAGGACCAGGACTTCTTACGAAATTTTAAAATCCATAAATACTAGTATCCAGAGGATCGCGCCACACTTTTCTAGAAATGAGTAATTAGTAGAGCAGTATACTGTGAGTCTTGTGTGTCACGTTATAGACAAAATATGATAAAAACAGAATAGATTTATAGATGATGATAAAATTTTTAACGTGAAAAAGTGTTTTCGTCTGACAGTTAAGAGCTGCAAGGAGCTAAAAGACCTGGGTGCCCCCGACGGGGTGTATAATATCAGACCTGACGGCCTGGGAATCATCACCGTCTATTGTGACCAAACTACCGACGGTGGGGGGTGGACTGTATTCCAACGTCGCCTGTCTCCATTTAGCCTGAACTTCAACAGGGGCTGGGCCGATTACCAGAATGGATTTGGTGACGTCAACGGTGAGTTCTGGCTCGGAAACGACAACAACCATCGCCTGACTGCAGCAGCGGCAAAAGAGTTCCGAATTGATCTGACGGCAAGTGGATCCCATTACGGGTACGCGAAATACTCAAGCTTCCAAATCGCAAACAGCGCTGATAAATATCGCTGGACCATGAGCTCGTACTCAGGGAATGTTGGGAATGCCATTTATGGAGCTCCTAAATCGGCTCACAAGCAAGTTAACTCGTGGTTCTCCACTCCTGACCAGGACAATGATGGATGGCCAGGTGGCAACTGCGCGAGTACCACGGGATGGTGGATGAACTGGTGCGGTTACGCGAACTTGAACCATGCAGCTAAACCCCATTGGTCCTTCTGGTCATACAACTCCGCTATCATTCAAAGCGAGATGAAGATTCGTTAAAACACAGCAAACGCAATATTCCACATTCCTGTTAATTGTCGTTGTTAGTTTTATTAACATTCATTATTCTGATTGATAAAATTTATACACTTTGTTTTTACACTGAAGAGAGGAAGCTAGCCTCTTCGAATCATATTGTAGTAAAAACTCTTTCCCAAAGTGGGGGTGAATAGAAGTGGCGAAGTTAAATGGATATTTTTCAATAGGCACCGACACTGAGGGCAGCAGCTGTTCTAGCATTAACCCTATTCCGCCTGGGCTTTTTTTGGAGTTCATGAGCCTGGGGGGGGGGGGCTTCAAAAGCCCCCTCCATAAATCCGAAAGTATTGATGCTATTGTCATGAAACTTGGAGGTTAGATAGAGCTTGATTACCTAATTAATTTAAACAGAATATCCGCTAATATGACGTCATGATGACGTCAAGATGACGTTATTTTCCGAAAAATCAGCGTTTTTTAGGTGTTTCTTCTTATATTTGTGCAGAAGGCCAACACAGCCAAAAGCTCTTTATTAAAAGCACTTGATCAATACGTCGAACAATAAACTTTGATTTTAGACCATTTAAATCATTTGAATGTTTTTTATTGCAGAGATACATAGGATTTAGAGAAATGTGAACTGCAAAACCGGAAGTGGCGGATTTGGCACTCGTTAAATGCTAATTTGCTTAGTGTGGTGTATATTTTTGAGCTCATTTAGTAAATAGGGTCTTAAATTAACCAAATAAACCAAAATTCGGAAACGAAAAAAATCGGAAAGTGAAAATTAGAAAATTATGACGTCATTCGCCTGATTTTACGTTTTGCCCTTTTATTTGAATGACGTCATCGATGACGTGTTAATTCGGCCGTTAAAACCTCAGATAATCTTTAAAAAAAACTATAGTGTTCAAGGTTACCAAGTTACTTGATCCCAACCATCACAATCCAGTTAAGTGTAAAAAATAAACAAGAAATCCAGGTTTCAGGTAAACATGCCCTTCAAAATGCTGTTGCCATGGCAACATCAGGCCCCATAACCAAATTTTAACTACATCACCAAACTGCCAGATAAATTTGAGGAAAACTCCTATGATATGGAGAGATTATCTTCAATCGTGTGAAATTGCCAGCTATTCAAAGTTGGCGCGGGCATCAAAAGCCCCCCCAGGCGGAATAGGGTTAACCAAACAGAGGAACAAATATCACTTTCAAGAATAATGTATTTTATTTATGAGTGGCGTAGGGTCAAAAAACACGAACTAAATCGTCCGACGTCCCACACGAGTGCTAAAAGGTGAATACAGATAAATACTTATTGTCGTTTGTCCAATCAGAGCACGAAAAGTGATTACAGTTATTATAACGAGTTTGTCACTTTGTGACTACATTACAAGATGCAGGAAACATATTAGATTAGAACTTACAGTTTTTTCCAAGAGGAAAGCTAATACATCTGCCAACTTGACCTAGCTCTTAATTTTTAAATTTTTAACAAAGTACCTTGCCTTGTGTTTTACGTAAACTACACAACTGGACTCGATTCCGTCTTTTTCTTTCTCACTATTTCGATTAAAATTCGCCTTGGTATTGCGTGATAAAACGAAGGCTGCACACGGTCAAAAACTGAAAACTGCGGTTGTAAAATAGCCTTAATTTAAGACTTAGGGTCACAAAATCATCAGTTTGTACTCTCAAATGTTTCCCTTAAAACGAAGTATTTCATTGATTGACTAATTGATTGATTGGTCCGTTGTTTGGTTTAGAACCACCCGATTGTTTACGGGCTTGCTAATAAAATCTTGTTTTCAATAATAATTTAGCAAATAGCCAGATAAGGTGCTATTCCGAGTTTTCATGCAAGAAAGCAGACTGGCAAGGAAATTTATAAACTTTTGAATGACATGTTATGCTAATAGCGTAGACAGTCCAATCTAAGGACTATGAAACTCAAATTACCCGGGACGACGTTTAGTGGTACGGGAGACCTTAACGAGCGCCGAAGGCGCGAGACGCTAGGGGGTCTGTGGGCATGCACCTCCACAAAATTTTTAAATTCTGAAAGCTTTAAAACGCCATTTTCAACACTCTCAGGCCGATGGTTGTGAAAAAAGGTTCCTAAAATTGGTTATTTTCTTCTTAACTTTGACAAAATAGTGTTGTCATCAGCTATATTTTCAAAACTGATAACTGTTATCGCACCCCTTTTAATGCTTGCAAAATACGATACTAGTTTCTTAAGTGCACAGTGATCCTTATCAAGACTGCATCTCGGAATTCACCTGGATATCCAAGTTCAGCGGACAAATATTATGATTATTACAAATATTATTATTGACTATGTAAAGTCGAATAAAGGTGTGATAGATCTTTATTCCATGCAAACTGATGATTGACGTCTCGGTTACGTCACATAATATTGTATTTCCGGTATATGAAATCTTTTCGCAATACGTTTATCAAATAGCACTAAAATGTGAAAATAAACGTCTTCCATTTTAGGACGGCAAAGCCTGATGAGTTCTCATAATCGAAACTCTTTCATTATTTCATGTGCGATGTTATCAAGAACAAATAATTATATTGGTATTCTGCCACTATTCACCTCGATTTCAGAGAATATAATAATTGCTAAACAGTATGAAACGGAGTTTGAGAAACAAAAAATCTTTGCCTACGTTTTCTCGAAATACATGTACATAAGAAATGGTCAATAAATGTAGCCAGCATCCGTAATCTACAAGCAATTTTTGAATTTAAAGTAGAAACACAAATTACCCATAATGCATCCCTTCAACAAAACACATTGTTTTAACACTTTTACTGAAATTTCTCCATTGGTTACAATGTGTTGTCTGTAGAAGCTTCTCAATATAAATTAAAAACGTCAACAATTATCAACTAAGGAAGTTTCAAACTTGGAAAAAGTACCCACAATCATCAAAGTAAGAAGTTTTCAAACTTGGAAAAGTACCCAACAATTTATTGAATACAATAGCAACAGCATACCGAAAGGTATTGTTGATGTACATCAGTAAAAAATTGGCTATAAATGTTTGAGCTTTGAATTCCGAATTGTTTTAAGTTATGATGAAATTATCCTTTGGGGTGCGGAATCCTTCTTCCCCTACCCCTCGAAAGAGGGGTTTGTTACAGGTTTTCTCAGTTATAGCAGGCGCTTTGTAAGGGAAGAGGTGACAGTCGTCAACACCAGCATTAGCCTACCTCTATCGACAGAGCTGTTAGTCCTTTGAGTCCCACAATAGAAGTTGGAGAGACTAGACTAATGACATTGCGCCTCCATCCGCGACTAGCCTGCTTACACATAACTTAAAAACTGAAACAGCAAAATATTTTAGTTTTGTTTGAAAGCTTGAAGTGAATGAAGTACTGAGCGTGTGATTACTACTCCAAACATTTAAGTATATAGTTTTAAGGGGGGTTGTTTCATTTTTTCGGAACCGTGAATTAGTCAAGCACGATTTTTGGAAGTAAATTTTTGGTGTTAAAAAGTCCCTTTTTACACCGGAAATTACGTTTCCAAGTATTACGTGGAGAGACTTGAAGGGTTCAGGTAACGATTCAGTCAGCTTTTTGATGGTTACATGTCCATGCAGCCTCGTTTTCATGTTACAAGAGAAAGGGTCCAAATTTAATAACCGTGCCAAGTTAAAGCAAAGTTACAGTTAAAGCTGGTTGCAGCAAAATTTTTTTAGAAGGATCCCGAGGCGAATATTTTTACCCTTGTTTAATTCCATCTTTCAGAAAGTTGTATTTAGACTGGAGATGGTTCTACGTAAACATATTGATGATGATGATCAACATGATGGAGAAAAAGAGGTTGCTCAGCCAAGATGGCGGCTATTGGTATTTTCGCGATTTATTTGCTTTTATTCGCAACTTATTTACCTGAACGTTCACCAAATGTACACAAGGCACATCATAAACACATCAACTTTGGATTGAACGAAACATTTGCTAGCCGTCAGCCTATTAGAGCAGGTTTTGAAGTGATAAATCGATCTCGGTTGGCTATCGAGCATTCAGTCATGTTTGGAAGGGATTCAAGAAAGAACAGTTCCGGATTATTTTTTCTGTCACTGCTCCTGCTCAATGGAAATATTGAAACCAATCCCGGCCCACAATACAAATATCCGTGTGGAGTCTGTTCTAAGGCCGTGAAATGTAACCAAAAGCGAATCCAGTGTGACACTTGTGAAGTTTGGTATCATATTCGTTGTTGTGCCATGAATGACCAGATATACGACTCGCTTGCCAACTGTTCGTGTATATGGGTCTGTACAAGTTGTGGTCTTCCTAACTTCTCCAGCTCTCTCCTGGACTCTTTCTCTGGTGCTGAATCGTTCAATTCATTTGAGCCTCTTGGCGATATGATTACAAATTCTACAACCATCGCTGATTCAACAACAAACTCATCATATCCATCACCTCGATCATCGACACCAAGTCGCCGTAATGAAAACAACCAAAGGTCAGTAGTAAAGTTGAACAATCTTAGCTCGTTGAGAGTTTTGACAGTTAACTGCTGCAGTTTGCGTTCTGTTGATAAAAGGCAAAGCTTTGAAGAGCTCGTTATCGAACACAACCCTGATGTCATATGCGGAACAGAAAGCCATCTGAGCGGCGAATACTTTACAGCTGAAGTTTTTCCATCAAACTTTAATGTGATAAGGAAAAAGCGTTCAGTGGCAGGGGGTGGAGGAGTGTTTGTTGCCGTACTTAGCAAGTACACTACATCTCACTAGTCCTCATTAGACAGCGATTGCGAAATTCTATGGCAAAAGTTGAATATCGAAGGGTCAAAACCACTGTGCATTGGCTGCTACTACAGGCCCACTGACCGTAAAATAAATAATGTCCATCAACTTGGAGTTTCTCTGGAAAGAATAACAAGTCGCGGATCCTGTCTACCGAATATTCTATTGACTGGTGATTTTAATGTACCTGACATTGAGTGGGAACTACATGCACCTAAACCTAACCCGCAGTACGGTATGGAAATTAATGAAACCATGTGTGATATACTTGCGGAACATAATCTATCTCAATGCAACAAACATCCTACCAGACTGAACAACATCCTTGATCTTCTATGCTCGACCAGCCCTGGCTTAGTAAAGAGCATCCTTGCATACCCATGAATGAGTGATCACAGCGTCATTGTCACTGAAGTAAACATGAAGGCAAGACTTGGAAAGAAAACACTCAGGCAGATTTACGTATACGATAAAGGAGACATGAACGCTGTGAAAAAGGATATGGACGATCTCTATCAAAGTTCATTTAGTAACATTGATGAAAATGAGCCAGTTGATCATCTGTG